>PVKA01005422.1:37741-90697 GCA_004027165.1 Ctenomys sociabilis | reverse complement strand
CCAGCACTGACAAGGACATCCCTGACAAGCAAAGACAGCCATGGTGGCTTACTTTTAGATACGGCCAAGTGTTGGGGTTGGTCTAATAGTTCTGAGCTGTCCCTCAGCTCCACAGGGAGGCCCAGGCTAGGGCAGTGATGATGCAACAGAAAGCAAAAGCCCTCTGGACGGGACACAGCTGTGTAGAAAGCTGAATTTGCATCACTGCTGGGATGGTGACCATACCAGAATCAGAGAAGGATGCCAGCCTTTAGACATTTCTGAAGCAAAAGGAGTCCCTAACTGGTGGTTCTGACCAAGGCATGACTTTACTCTCTAGTATCCATGCTTATTTTAAAGCAGAACACGGAAAAAAAAGATACAGAAAAAAGAAACAGAAGAAGAAAAGCCCAATTCCCAATGCCTAGGCCAGAGCTACCAGCAGAACAGCTGTTGGTGTGGCTGCCGCTTGTTCCCGTGACTGCTTGAACCGAGTTAAAGGCCTGGCGGGGGATGCATTCAGGCTGGCTTGGCAGGGAGAGAGACGTCAGAGGTGGGCACCACATATGGTAGCAGATGTCTGGGAGCTCGGAGCAGAAGCTGCCAGGGACGCATCTCAGGGCTAAGCAGAAAAAGCCCAGATATGCTCAGCTAAGCCAACTGGCAGATATATACCCAAGCATCGCAAGAAGCCAGGGACGGTGTAAGAATTGTTCTAATGAACAACTTTCTGGTCTCTTCCTCCACAATCTGTTGGCCCACAGCTGTCTGGAGCTCCAGTGTCAGCTCTGGGTATCTCTGCTGTCCCCCAGCAAGACCAGCCCAGGAAACGTGTACAGTGTGTAACCACAGCACTGCCTCACCCTGGACCCGGAGAGAGCCCCGCTGGGACAGGGCTCCACCTTGCAGCGCCGGCTAGTACAGTGCAGGCAGTGGGCAGTGGTGTGGGCTTGAGGCACACAGCTCCAGGCTGAATGAACAGGTCCACTGTTAGCCAAGCGTCAAGCTGCCTATTAATCCCTGGGACCTGCAGGGGCCCCATCTGTTAATGGGGGCCGTAGTGCCTGTCTATGGGGTGCTGGAATGGTTGCACCCATTATTTCACGTAATGCCCAGCACTGCGCAGTGTACTAGGGTGAATGCCCACTGCCTCAGCCCCTCCACATGCCTGGCACCTCAACATCTCATGACTGTGACAATTAGAAAGTCAGTCTGGATGTGTTAGGGTTCTGAGCTCAGAAAAGCTACTATAGAATACTTTCTATTGCTTATTATTATTGTTTTATTCTAAAATTATGTCATGTTATTAAGGGTTATCTCAGCTAATATTTCCTTTGCTATTAAGAATGTGTGTGTTGTTCAAAAGTCAGACAGTACTGATTTATTCTGACACTGTCTTTCATTATCAGTTACAAACCAACTAATGAAGCTTTTCCCCGTTTCTTTTCTTCAGGGAAACACAGATTCGGTACGGAGTCTTCCTCAAAGCAACACTTGGAAATATGTTGGGCTAGACCCTCACATTTCACCCAATCACTATTTCCTGTATTTACATCTTTAGACATTAAATACTAAGTGTCAAAATACCAGTTGTGTCCCATGTGACTCCCAAACATTGAAATACGCTGTTTTCCAGGGCAGAGAGCAGGCTGATGCAGTCGAGTCCCACCTCCGAGTTTCATTTTCTTGATTGCACACGGCTAGCAATCAATGGAGAAGACCACTCGGGACATGCAGGTGCTGGGAGCAGAGGGATAAGAAGGTGGGATGATGCAAGACAAAGTGGAGGATGGACACACAGACAGGCAGAGGATTCTTCAGGCACCGCCGCTCTGTGACTCTGCTGTCTGATGCTACCAGTTCTTACAGATTTATCCAAAGCTGCAAAATGTTCACCACCACGAATCATGGTCTCTGAGAGACCACACTGGGTCAGCGTAGCTCGCCAGCAGGCACGCTACCGGGCGATGCTGCTAATGCATGTGAGGGAGGCAGCAGGCTTTCAACTCTGTTAGTTTTGTTCTAAACCTGAAACTGCTATAACAAAGTATTAAAACTGATTTTACGTGCACATTCACACACACACACATACACACACACACTACTGAGATGGGTTCCGACCAATGTGAAACTTCAAGAAATGCAACTCTTTATTTAACACCAAAGCTATTATCAAGTATTTATTTAAAAAAATAATGGCACCTGCTTTGAATTCATTGATGACACCACCACAGGGTAAAGCTCTATGGAGGAATTACAATTTTAGGCGGACAAGGAACTATGAAGCATCTCACAAAGTAGAAACTGCAACGGACACCATAATCGCACTGCAGTCCCTGTGTCCCGAGTTGCTCTCGCCTAAATGTGTCTTCAACGCACAGCACCTTCTGTGGAAACATTTCTCTTAGGACAAACACAGCAGACGCACTTTAAATAAATTAAAACTGCAAAACAGTTATCATTCCTACAACAGCCAAGGCGCATGACTTCCTGCTCCTTACAGCCAGAGAATTATACTGACTTTGGAAAACTGCAGGTTGGTTCTGCTTTTGACCTTACAGGTTACCAAGCTCCGGTTAACCACACATTTAAAATTGTTTTGTTAGCTTCTATCTGCTTTTGAGGTAAATAGGCCCATCTCATCCTTTTCAGTAATTTATCTTTTTCTATCCTTTCTCTCCTTAGTCACGTGTCATTTTCTCAAAATGGCTCTCTTCTGGATAAACCTTGAATTCTAAAGAATGCCTCAAAATTAAAGAAACATACAAAACAGGCTGCTTCCTCACACAACTCTGTGCTAGTGAGTATATTTCAGTGGTTTTCCCCAACCAATACAACTGTATCTGGCTTTAATACAAAAGTGCTTCTATTCAGTGCAAAATAATTTGGTGTTTAAAACCCAACCAAAAAGGACAAAAGTACTTAGTTGCCCGAGGGAAACCGTTCCCTCCCCATTATTGAACCCTTAATTAAGCCTGATGTGCTAGAGAAGTGGCAGGGCGATAACTACACAGAGGGTGACATTTAAAGGGAAAGGAGTGACAAGGACAGCTTGGGCGCAGGAATGCTAACTGACAGAGGGTGGCTGCGACAAAGAGGCAAAAAGGTTCAGGAGGTCTAGCTTATCAGCAGGCTCCAGGGATGGCTGGGAAGGGGTCCATGTGCCTCACGCTAGCCAGTGTGGAGCCCGAGTGCTGCTGCTTCACGGTGGGTTTGATTTTTTAATTTTTTTTGGTGTGTGTGGGGGGTCTGTTCTGGGACAATCATACTGAAAACATGAGTTGAACAAAACTCATTGGAGTGTTTTAAGCTTTTTAATCCTCAGCACATTATCACTGTCCTGGCAATCACAATAATAATGTCACCAGAAAATCCAGTGCTACAATCTTAAATCATTCAATAATATTCACCAGCTAACCAGGTGTATATCACTCCAAATGGGTTTCATCTTTAGTCATGTGCAATTTTTTTTTAAACCAACAAAAGGTGGGAGGAAAAAGATAACTCTGAGGTACATTCACTATCCGATTCCAGGAATGTCCCAGCTGTATCCCTAGATTTTATCTGTATCTTTATAAAATTTCATCTCATCTTCAGCATTGACGAGAACAAGCAGTAGGAGGTACAGTCCCTAAGAAGAGTAAAAGCCTCCTTGAAGCAAATCATCTTATTAAAAGGTTAAAAGCTTCATGAACTTTCCACAAGACTCTAAATATGCCACATAGGTTTATCACATCTAAGTGAAAACAAAGTTATCTGCATGTAATGAGTCAACAGTAAGAGGAATTCACAGTCAGTGGGATGGCTTAGGGTTTAGACTGGGATTTTGGAAGGAAGCTGCTTTGTAGTAGGTTCTGCAAGTGCAGTGAGTGGAGGGTGCTGCTCCCCCTCTTTCCCTGATTTGCTCTAGGGGAGAAGACAGACTGACTGATCACAGGTCTAAGAACTGTCGATCAAAGGGCTGCAAGGCTCCACGGCTCTGCATGTGGATCGTGGAGCGGTGAGACTTCTGCAGCCAAGCATCGCAGGCTAGAAGTCCTGCCCACCCTCTCCAGGCCTCGGGCAACATCAGCACCCAGCCCAGGCACTGGCGTGTCCAGAGTGTCCCTCTGAGGCCCCCACCAGACCCCAGCTTGGTTTGGGTATCTAAGTGATGGAGCTGAATGCCTGCACATAAGGGGCACGCTGGCCTTTAACATTTGAAACAGACACCGTGCTTTCTGCTCCCCTCAGTCCAGATCCCTACCTGCCCGAGTTTCAGGGTCACAGTGTATTCAGTCAACTCTGGGGGGCCACAGAAGAGTCTCCAGGGGTAGGGGACACTGCTGTGTGATGGGGAAGGGGCAGCAGGCCCCTTGTCCTTGGTTGCAAAATACTTTCTAACCACAGACTTCATGATGTGATATTTATTATTTTAAAAACCGAAGTCTAGAATTAGGGGCGCTATCTGAATGATTTGTGAATTGATTACAATTACTAAACTGTACATTTAAAAACTTCGCGGTGAACACATCTCACTCATATGGGCTGGGATCCTCTGGAGGGCCCCAGTCTTCCATTCTCACAGCACAGCACACACCGTCACATTGTATTTCCCCCAGAGATTTCCCTAAGAAAGCTGTTTGCAAAATATTGCACTTAATTTCAATCCAGGAGCTGTGACATCTCCTGGAAGAAAATACATGGGTGCATCTTTACACCTTTGGTGAGCGGTGGAAGGGGTCGGAGGAGGGGCCGATGTCCTCCTTTCTGTAGCACACTCAACCCCGCTTGAAGGAGTGACACAGGGCTGTGTGTCGGGGTCACCCCCCAACAGGCCGCAGAGACCAGTGCTTGGTGCTTGCACCACACCCGGCCTTGGAACCGCACTCACCATCCCTGGCCCTAAGGCATCCCATTCTTGCTAGCCTTTACAGGTGAAAGGAAGCCTTTCCACCTCCACCCAGTGAACAGTCAGCTAATCTCATCTGCCCAGGCAGCTAGGCGCCTGTCTTCTCCAGCAGCCCCACCTCAGTTTATACAAACTAGGACTCTGTGATCCCGTGAGGCCAAAGCCCTGCCCTGAGAGCAGCACTGCTTCCCATTTCCCGGTCCTCACAGTGAATGACACAAAGTGAATGGTGTCTGCACAGGGGCTTCATCAGAGTAAGGCAGGTAGTGCTCACAGGACCCAATTAACAAAGCCACCTCAGGAGGAAGGTGTGGGGGGCAGGGCATGTGCAACCAGAAGGGTGAAGGCGGGGGATGAGGGCCCTAGTCACAAGAAGGCAGAGGCCCCAGTCCTCAGTCCCAGTGTCTTACACTGCAAGTACAGCCCAACTCTCAGTGCTGACTTGGTGGAAAGCAGGTACACTGGAAGATGTCCACATCACGTGGTCACATGCAGCTGACCACTGTGAACACTGGGTACAGGATGAGACCTATGGCACCTGTGACCAGTGGGGTGGACTCCACAGAAACTGCACAATGTCACAGGCCACAGTATTGAGGACGTTGGGGCTCCTCTGTGCTGCTCCTCTCCTGAGTCACATTACACCCCTGCTGTTTAAAGGACTCAGGAAACGCAAACACTGGCCACTGTGAAGCTCAAGTGAGATAGGTTTAAGAAATGGGGAGGAGGAGCCCTTTTCCCTCTGGGTCTCCAGGTCCAGTGATCAGCAGACGAGGTTACTGTGCTGGGCTTACAGGGCAGGGGTCGGGTCTGGTTAAGGCAGTGAGCAGTGTGGGGACAGCTCTGAAACGGCTTCACGCTAGCCAAGTATGGGACCGAGCTGGCAGCTGCTACTGGGTTAAGAGAGCCACAGTTATTTACACCACGCAGCTCTGGTCTGCACAAGGGCTCACCGAGACATTTGGTACTATGCACAGTCTTCTTCTGAAATCAGAACCCAAGGGAATGTGAGGGCAGGAAGCAGTGGCTTCATCTTGGGATGATTACCCTTTCGATGGCACACAGAATATGGTCCCAGTTTTTACAGAATATGGCAAGGAGAGTCACAGCGAAGAAGGTGCCGAGGATGTGGAAGCGGCTCCTCATCATGGGCGAGACGAACTTGGCAATGGTGGACACGCACACCAGGACCACGGCCATGAAGGCCAGGACCACGTTGATGCACTTGCCCAGCAGCACCTTGGCATTCACGGCGTCCGTCTGCAGTGTCTGCTGCTCCTGCTGGTGGAGCTCCAGCTTGGAGATGCGCGTCTGGCAGGACTCCAGGGCTTCCTGCAGGGAGGGGACAGCGGGGTCAGAAGCCGTGGAGGCACATGTGGTCAGATGCACAGAAAGTAAGCCCATCGTGTGGTGTCCCCCCACCCATGCTTGCAGTGACAGTGATGGACAAAGGCATAGGCTGATACTTTCTGGTTTTCACATTTAGGCTGCATGTGCACACGACCCTCCAATACCATCAAGGAGGAATTATGGTTATGTTTTCTGGCTCTGCCTAGATTTCTAAGAAACTGACATGAATCTCTGGCCCCTGACAAGGACCAGTGCCTGCTTTCTGTGACCACAGAGGGCTCCATTTTCAGCATGGTGTTACCGCCTCCCACCCAGATGGGACCTCCCTGGCTTGGGGCCCTATGTGTCTGCATGGGGCCTACAAGGGGCCACCTCTGAGTCTTGTGTATGCCTAAGCGTTGGTGAAGGAAACACAGACTCCCAGCGGCCCAGGGCCCCAAGGCAGCGAGATCCCCTTGACAGCCCTCCAGCCAGGCCACAGCCCAGCTGCACCTATAAGCCCAGGCCTCTCAATCCATCCACTTCCTCCTCTCTGTCTCCACCTCCATCGAAGTCGCTAGGACCCCTCACCTTCGTGACCTTACACAAATGTCCCTTTTGTGCCCCACCCCAGGGGATTTTCTGCACAGCAACACAGCTGATCTTTCTTGTTTTTTTCTTTTTTTCCCACGCAACAACTGATCTTTTGAAGGAGCATATGCCAGAGTCCTGTCACAGTTTGTGTCTAGTTGTCCCCCCAAAAGCCTCATGCTTCTAGAGTTTGTGAATAATTCTTGATCCAATGCTAGGATTATGAGTGTGAGTACTACACCTGCCCTGGGGCAGATAACCTGCATACAAATATAAGGAGGGGAGAGAGGTCAGCTAGCTGCTTCAGCTGCTGCTTCTCCCTTTGCTGTTTGCAGTTTTCCCACACCATGAAAGGCTGCCCTCTGCCACGCGCCACTCTGCCTTGGAGCCAGCAGAGTATGCACTGAAATCTCCACTGTGAGCTAAGTAAACCTTTCCTTCCTTCATTTTGGGTGTTGGGTATTTTTTTCCAGCACCGAGAGAAAAGTAACTAAGACAACTCCTTTCACATGGCCTTAATCAGAAAGCCGCCCTCCACAGCTTCCCTGAAGGCAGTATCTTATTCCCTCTCAGGCCTCTGACCAAAATGTTTTGTTCCAAGCTTCCAAAAGCAGTACAAAATCACCGCAGGACCTTTGCACACACAGCATACTCTGCCTGAACCCGAGTCTCCCCCTTCCCACCTCTCTCCCCCTGGTAATGAGCTCCCACTCATCTCTGACTGCTATATCCAGAGGGAGGTCTCCCCTCAGCCTTTTTTCCAACCAGGAGGAGACAGGCTAGTTGCCTGTAGACAGGGAGCAGGCCTACCTCGCTGTCACTGTCCCCTCAAGCACAGAGCCAAGGCTGGGCTGCACAGTGCAGAACAGGACTGCACTGGGTGCCCATGTAGGATGCTAGAGTGAGAGAGAGCACCGTGAGCGCCACAGGTGAGTAGCCACTGCCTGTCCCATCTGTCAGCGTGCTCACAAAATTCAAATACAGTTGTGCTCTCAGGTCTCCAGCAAACAGAATGGTTTCAGCCCTGATTTGCTTTCCTTCCAATGAACACACTCCATGGCCAGAGAACAGGGCTGTTACTATGGTAACCTGCAGCCCACTAGGCTAATGACCGAGGGCATCAGACTGCTCCCATCACCCCACTGTACAGTGCTGGCTTCCTATGGCACTGGGTTGTTGGAAGAGCCAGCATGGCACAGACTGAGGCTTCCCCTGTGGCTGTGATGTGCCATGAGCCAAGACCCGCACCCTGCTCAGGCCGGTAAATTCCACATCTAAAGGCACTCATTGAACTGCCTGGGAAATGCTGGCCAAAAGCAGGGAGACAGGAAATAAAGATGAACGCAAGCAGGCCCAGTGGCACGAAGCCCAGGAGCAATACAATGAAAAGAATAAGTGGCTTCCAGTTTGGGCTGTTTATGATGTATCTGGCAAAGGCTTTGGTATTTCAATGCATTATTCCATTCGACCTGTTGAATCAGAGCTGAGTTTTTCCATTGTATGGACAGAGAAATTAGGCATAGGGCACTAGCTCATCTAGGGTCACACAGGGAGAATAGGGGTCCATGATTCAAGACCCCTGAAAGGAAAGGTCTCTGAGTTATTCACAGATGTTGTCTTTACAGATCTGACCCAGCAATGAAACTGGAAAACTCAGACACCTCTTCTTCTGGGAGCCCAAGCTGCCTTCATGAGTGCTCCTTTCCTGCTGTCCTCTTTGCCCCTGGGAAGTATTTAAGGAAGAGAAGGATCCTGAAGGTCCGCTGCACAGCAAGCCTGGCAGCCTCTTCCCAGGCAGAGCAGGGTGATCCTGGCTAGTGGCACTGCTGCTTCCCACTCAGCCTTAGCACCCAAGTGTGCTCAAGTTTCTCTTCCAGGGGCAGGGATGCCAGCCTCCCGGCCTGGCCCAGGAACACCCCAAGCTGGTGGCAGCCCTCCCACCAGCTGGTGTTCTGGGCCGCATGACTGTCTCAGCAGACACTGGGGACTGGCAGGGGCTTGGCCCCTGGTGCGGAGCAGAACAAAGCCCTCACGGCACACACTGCAGCTCACATGCTGCAGGAGAGCTGCTATCTTTGTTTCAGTTTTGCCCCACATAAAGCATGGCTTGGACTGGCAGTCAGAGAAAAATAACCATTATCTACAGAGAAAATACACAAAGAGAGGCTGAACATTAGCTGAAGAATACGTTTGTTTGTTTTATTTTTTTAAAGAAAGCAGCCCTGAAGCCCAGGGTTGCTCCTAGACAGTAGTGGTGTCACATGGGAAACCTTGCATGCCCCTGAGTCTATAGGGATCCCTTTACCCCTTCCTTCTACCCACCCAACTGTTCCCACCCCTCAGTCCTGACTTCTCCAGGAATTTATTCATGTCCAGTGCTCCAGGGTGATCTGTAACAGCTTGTCCAGCCACCTTGCCTCCCTGTGCCTCAGTCTCCACACTTGAGCAGTGAGGCTCACAGCAGGAATGACTTCAAGGGATGTTGGGGGTAAAGGGGAAAGAGAGTGAAAGGAGCCACACCGGGGTCGGATAGTGCCTGGAGCATCAATGCATGCAAATGCTTAAAATGGCTACAAATACAACAGCCATCCTCTTAGAGACGCAAGGCTTGCTTGGGACCCCACTGCAGTGTGGCACACCTGAAGTCCAGCACCTTACCACCGTGTGGCTGACAGCCCCAGACGTTGCACATGCTGGGCACCACCCATCTGAACCTGCGTGGCCTGTGCAGTCAGTGGCTTGGCCCTTGTTCCTGTGCTTTGACCCCTCTGGCTGTTGTGCTGCTTCTGGCCTGGGCAGGAAGCTTTCTGAATATGCCTTCTATTTTAAATTTATCAAATTCTGGTGGTTTTGGGTTTGGAGTAGATAATAAATACACGATCAAGGCAGAAAACATACACAGCACAGCGGCTAGTGTCATCTGTAACATGAGCTAATGGAGTCAGTGGGGAGAAACGTTTGTGCAGACAAAACATGTTGTGTCTCATGCCCGAGCCTCTGAGTGCATGCGGGTTGTTCCATGTTTGTTTGTTTTTGCAGTACCGGGGGTTGAACTTGGGACCTTCGGTTTGCCAGGCAAGTGCTTATGTCACTGGGCTATCTCCCCGACCCAAGCCTGACCCATGTTAACTCTGAGAAGACCTGCTGCAGTATCCAAGCTGTGGGACATAGTACCTGGATGTCCCGAGACCGCTCGTAGGCCTGGTAGGCCACCTTCTCCTCTGCGCTGGCCAGCTCCTGCTTCAGGTTGGCTGTCTCGTGCTGGTGCAGGTCCGTCAGGTCATGCAGCTGGTCTTCCAGGCGCTCATACCTGAACAGAGACAGGAGCCCAAGCTGAGTGTGACATATCACAGACCTTCACCTCTGCAGGGGAGCGCAGATGCCACCTGGCTCTTCCACCCACACAGACAAGCATCTGGGCTATAGCTGGACAGGGTGCAGGCCAGGGCCCTGCCCTGCACTCTTCTTCCCTCATGGTTCCTGGGGCTTCCCAGGCTCCAAAGAAAGGCACAATGCTGCTACTGTCAGCTTCACTCCGAGGCCATCTCTGTCCCCACTCAGTGTGCAAACCCATATCATTCAGGCTTTTCAGCCTCAGAACTTAAGTGTCAACAAAAAATTGAATTTACTACAAATTATAGATGGGTTACCGGATGGCATTTCCACAGACCAAATCGGAAGTATGAGAAATATAAAGGTTCCTTTGGCCCCACCCCCTCAGAAGACTTTGTCTATTGTTTCAGATCCTGTATGTTTACTTTGAGCAGGATCTTGGACTGTTTGGGGAAGGTGCCTTTGCCTGGAATGACTTTGATCACTCCCAGTTGTAGATCATGTGTTAGAATAACTTATTTTCTTTCTTTCTATCTGCCTTTTTTTTTTTTTTTTCCACTTATGTATATGGTAAAGGGTCTCACTAGGCAGCTCCAACTCCTAATGATCCTCCAGTTTTCAGTCTCCCCAGGGCTGGGATTACAGGTGTGTGCCATCACACCTAGATTTGTTCACTGGTTCAGCATACCCTAGAGGTGGGGCTTGTGTAGCACGCTGAACCAGGGATTGAACCCTGATCCCTGCACTTGCCAAAGCAGGCAGTTAGTCCACTGAGCTATTTTGCTGGCTCTTTTTTTTCTTTTCTTTCTCTCTCTTTTTTATACAGCTCAGGCTGGCCTTGAGCTCAATTAGTAGCCCAGGCTAGTCTTGAACTTGCAGCAATCCTACTGCCTCAGCCTCCCAAGGCCTGGGATTGCAGGTGTGTACCACCATGCCTGGCTAGAATAATTTTCGTAAAAAGAAAAACGGTACTAAACATACACAGAAGGATATCTGTAACTTCAGATAAAATCCACATCCAGAAAGGACTGTATCTGTAACTACTTGGATGATATTAAGGTCAACATCTTTGGGAAAAGTTGTGACTCAAAAACACTGCTCATGTACAATGAATCAGTCAAGGTCCAAGATGCACACGGAAAGCTTTAAAACTTCTTCAGGGCTAGGGTGGGGGAGCTCAGTAGAAGAGTACCTGCTTACTATGTGTGACACCCTGGACTCCATGTCTAGTACCAAATAACAAATGCAGATTAAAAATCATTTCATAATAAAGATACTTCTAAAATTAGCTAACATAATCCATAAGATTTGAATTTTACTTTGAATCTTAAGATTACCTTTGAGGTCTTTTTTGAGGTTAAGAAGTATAATGATAAATACAGTACATAAGCTGGGTGCAGTGGTGCACGCCTGTAATCCCAGCATTCTGGAGACTATTGCAGGAGAACTGAAAGTTTAATCCCAGTGTGGATAACTTAGAGACTTTCAAGACCTTGCCTCAGAAAAGAGCAAATTAAAGTTCATAAAAATACATATACAAAGACTTCAAGACTGCCATACCAAATAAAGCCTACACTGTGGTATAATTAATTAGTTTTTTTTTTTTTTTTACCTGATCATTATTATGGAGGGAAATGATATACAGATCTCTGAATCAGTGTAAGGAGACTAGGACAGAAGTCTCCCGAAACAGTAACTTACTATGCACATGAACCACAGCCTGCGTGCGGAGGGTTATGGGACTCAGCAGAGTAATGTCTTTTCTTTAATTGTCAGCTCTCCACTACTCTAATAATTTAAGAAATTATGGAAGCTGGAAAGAACTACTGCTCCCTGAATTGCCTTTGATCTACAGCCTGCTGTACTCAGTGCAAACACCATGTTGGGGATTTAGCTCAGTGCCATAGCATCTGCCTGGCAATCATGCAGTCTTGAGTTCAACTCCTGGTAGCGACCTCAAAAAAAGGTAAAAAATGAAAAATACACAAACATCAGTGCAAACACAATCCCCGCTGCACCACTTTCTGGCAAAACTCTTTCACTGCAGCTGCTGCATGCACCTCTGCAAGAGCTCAACAAGACATTGGGACTCACCTGTACCTCTCCTCCTGCAGGGTCTGAGAAATGAACCCATATTCTCTCTTGAACTGCACCTTCAGCGCCTCGATGTCCTCTGCTAGCTGGACCTGGGTGTCCTTGATTTCCCGCAGTTCCTCCAGAATCGCAGCTAGCTTCGCCTGGCTGTCCAGGGGGCCGGTTCCACCAGCCCCAAAGGACTGATTCCCGTTGCTGTCCCCTGAGCCAGAGGTGCCACTGGAGCACTCGTCATCGCTGCCGTACTTGGGTTTGTTCACAGTGGTGGCACTGCCCCCATAGGGCCTGGTGCTCGCCTCCGGTCTGAACTCCTCTAAGGAGTTTTTCAAGTGAGCTATGTTGTCGGCACTGCCAAACTTATTTCGAATCAAGTTGGCGAACTCTTTGGACTTGCTGAAAACGAACAGAGGTGGGGTGAGGGAGACCCCGGGCATGGCCGACTTACTGCTCTCCAAGCCATGGGGGGCCGTTCTCAACTTGGAGTGGGCATCTTTCAGAGAATGCTGGGGGTCCTTCAGGTTATCTTTGGAGCTCTCCCGGGCACCTCGGCTGGCTCCATTCTGCTCGATCTCCCGGAGCTTCCGGTGATACTGCTCAAGCTTCTTCTGCAGTTGGAGAATGGAGTGCGCTGACTTCTGGTTCTTCTTCTCAAACACCTGCTTGATGCGCCCGGCCTGCTGCTTGTCCGCGCTGTTGACAAGTTTCAGGTATTCAGCCACATTCCCATCTCGGGAGGTCTGCTCAATTTTTATCTGCTCTGTCACCTTTAAAATCTTTTGTCTCAGGCTGTCTGTGGTGAGTTTGACCTTGTGGAAGTCCAGGACGCCATCTGGCACATCGAAGTTGAGGTTGGTGTCCGATCCTCCTCGGCGGATGCTGAGGGGCAAGCTTAAGGTATTCATGTCATGACGCTCTACCTGAAAGGGACCAGGAAGAAGCGCTTTCACACCAAGGGCCAAAGAGACAGCCAGTGTATGGAATCCTGTAGCTGAGACACATACACGTTTTAAGCTCCAGGTTTTCAAACCCACAATTCCACAGGAAAAATATGCCCTGCTTCCCTCTCAAGCTTGCAACAGGACGACTTCTTCCTGCAACTCCTTACTATGCACTACTGGACGTGAGGCAGAGGTCTCCGGGGTATGTGAGTGGCTGTCTGATCACAGTAACTGTTGGCTGCCAGGGTAGGCCATGCAGACTGGACTGAGGTCACTGGTCAGCCCTGGCTTTCCAGAGTGAGCTTCTAAAACCATTATGGGAAATGCATCAAATCCAGAACTCACTCATCTAACAGGAGAATGGAGGAAGAAGAAAAAGAAAGGTTCCAGTAGGCATATCCATCAACACAAAAAGGCTATTTTCATAATGGAGTCATTAAACAGATGTGACACAGCAATACGGTACATGATTAATTTTAATAACTGAGTAGCACAAAAATGCTGTTAGACATGGAGACAACTCCAAACCACAACTGCAGTGATTTTAAAAAGAAAAGACAAACATGGATAATAACATGACCACATGAAATGCCTTTCTCAGTCACAACCAAGGGAGCATGGAGCAGAGCAGGGAGGCAAATGCATGCTGTGGGGGAGGGCCCCAGAGGACTGTGCACCAAGACTGTGATCAAGGGAGGCGAAGAAGGGGCTGAATCTACAAACACAGAGCTACAGAGGGCTAAGGAGCTGGGGGCCCAATCCACACCACCCTTACCTAGTCCTCCCACTGCCATCAGCACACGCTATTGCTGTCCTTTGGTATTTGCAGCGCTTCAGCACAGCTTCCAAAATGACTCATAGGACCTCAGTGAAGCACCACAGATGCCAAGTCCTAGTCCTTGGGTGACAGTGCCTGGATGGGGACCTCCACAGACATCTGTCGGGAGGCGAGCAATAGCCAGCACATGTTATCTTGCTTTTTTTTAAGAGACTCACAGGCTGACTAAAAAGTCAGCGAGGAATTAACTTAAATTAGCCTCACGGTGCCTGAGTGACCTGTTTCCAACAACGAGCATTAATACTCTAGCACACGATCAATCCTGCCCAATGCTCTGCCCCATGGAAGGGCATCTAAATAACAAGTTAGGACGTGACCACAGGTCTCTGGGTCAGATCTGCACGACTCACAAAAATTACTTCTCAGTCTCTGACAGGAGTGAGTGATGCTGGCTGCTTCATCTGGCAGAAGAGCATCACAGGAAGCTGGAAGAAAAGCTCACTGGCCATGGGGCTAGAAAACAGGATGCCTGGAAAGGGGGTTGAGGAATAGGGACTGCTTAGTTCCGAGGGAAGAATGAGAGTAGCGTAAAGGAGGCACAGGGCCATGGTAGCTGTGCAATCAGCGAGGCTATACATTTTACTTTACTGGAGGTACCAGATCTGACCACACCATGCAGAAGCTTCTTTTACCTCCAAATAAGGTAGCAGCCTGACCACTGTTAGGCTGGAGCTCACTCGCAGGCCTTGTTTGTGTCTGAAGGACGCCATTCCCTGAAGTGGACCAAGCAATCCCATGTCCCACAGTGCATGTCTCCTCACACGGACTGTGCTTATGATGCTGACCTCTCACTTATATCTTATCAAGTCCTGTACGTTCTTTGAAACCCATTTCAAATGTCCCTTCTGCCGAGAAGCTCTTCCTAGTTCCAGTGAATCCACTTCCCCTTCCCAGAAGCCCAGCTGTCATGCTGTGCTTTTCCCGTGGCACCACCTACCACCCCCTTTTCTTGGTCATCTGAGTACCTGATCCCCCATTGGAGTGAAACAGAAGCAGTGATGTCACAGCTCTAGCCACAGTGGGGCCAGCATGTCCCTTATTCATAGGAGGTTGTCGATAAACGTCTGATCAGATAAATGTCTGGTCAGATAATTGTCTGATCAACCTCTGTGACATCATTCTTTGTTGCAAGGAGTCCGTGTTGAAGTCATTTCAGACACATGAGAACAACCAAAATGACCTTGGGAATTCTGCCTAACACATCCCTAGTGAAGAAGTCTCCCGAGCACCAACATAGTAAATTCTGCATCATTTCTTTCTGGGGGAGAGCGCAGTTGGGACAGGGTCTCACTATAGTTCAGCCTGGCCTGGAACTTACTATGTAACCCACGCTGGCTTCAAACTCACAGTGATTCTCCTGCCTCAGCCTCCCAAGTGCTGGGATTACAGGCTTGTGCTGCATACATGGCTATATAATTTCAGGTGGATTCAACTCAACCAAGATTTTTCTGAGCATTAATGTGCAACAAATTATATAGATATAAATAAGAATGTCTAAACTTAAGGTATAATTTATACTCTGAAAAAAACATGTAAAGAAATACAAAATAGAATTATTACAAACTAAATACCTCCAGCTAGCTCCCCTTGGCCCCCTTCATCTCAATTTTACTTGCTGTGCATACACCCCAGCCACTGCTCACTCAGCTCTGGTTGTGAGTTCCACAGGCACTTGTTCCTGTCCAGCAGCCAGATGAGATAAGCTGTAAAGAATCACCTGACGCACTGTTGAGAATTCCCCTATCATGCCTGCAGAGAGCACGGCATTCTGTGCCCTCTGCACCACACTCAGCAGCAAGGACGCCTGCCCTGTGGCTGTCAGAGCGGGCAGCATCCACAGAGGGCCCCGCTCCAGCTCACAGCCTCAACCATGCCGGCTGGGTGCCTGGGAGTCCGGGTCAAGCACAGCCGCAGTTAGAGCCCCACATCAATCTCACCGCTTGTCAGCAGTCGCAGGGAAAGGCGTTTGATGAGGGTCTAAGGTCGGAGCAATCTGGGGCTGTACCTTTCCACCTCTGACAGGGTGTGTGCTCTGTGGATAATTGAGAGCCAGCTATAAATGCTACTGAGTGCTAATAAATCCCGAGACAAGCTGGAAGCATCCCTCCGTGGTGCAGGAGAGCTGGGAGAGTCCTCCGAGCCCCATTTCCCCAGACTGGGCACCGACCTGATTCCTGCGCTGCCCAGGGGAGGCTGGCTCTAGGGTCGGGAGGTGGGAAGGGGATGGAGGCAGTGATCACCAGGGTTTCCCTCAGGGGTCTGGGCCTGTGAGCCCCAGGAGCTGGGCTCCCTGTTGGCACTAGGATTTCCATGCCATGTGACTTTAGGGAGATTAAGTTACATCGTGGGCTTCTGTGTCCTAAGATGCACACTATGGCAACAGACTAGACAATTTGGAACTAATAATGTGTCATGCCAGGAAATGTTAACCCAAGCCCTCTGACAGCACTGCAACGCAGTCTTGACCATGGTCCTCCAGAGACAGGCTGCTTTGGTTCCCAGCCGGGCACGACCCTTTCCAGCTGTCTTCCCTGTGCCCTAGTTTCCTCTTCTGAAAATGAACACGATTCTCCCAGAGTCCATGTGTGGGACAAAGGAGACCAGGCGTGGCAGGCGCTGAGACGCCTCCTGGCACACAGAACAGCCCTGGCAAATGTTTGCTATTGTTAGATGAATTTCATTTAAAAATGTACCTGTGTGACTCAAAGGAAAACAACCTGCCATGCTCACAATGGCTATTTTTGCACTCTGAGGTTGTAACTGGTCATTCTTTTTAATCATGCTTTTGTATTGACAATTTTTTTTTAAAAAAAGAAAATGTATTACTGTTTTGTCAGGAAAAATTTGTTTATTTTCAATGACTTTACCTCTCCCTTCCAGAATCACCCTGGATGAAAGGCAGGCCACCAGCAACCTGGCAAATAGTCTTCCTGACGTTGTTTTCTTTCCGGGAGCAGAGATGTTTCCATCTCCTCAATGTTCTGGGACAAAGGCTGAGCAAAAAAAGCCCAAGTCCTGGACAGACGTCAGAACTGACCCCAGCATCACTGTGGGCATGAGCAGCACTGCTGGGACACACACGGACTCCTGAGGGACCATCCCGGCACACTGTGGAGGCACCTTCCAGCCCCTAGGGCAATGAGCCGAAAAGGCAGAAACAAGCACTGAAGCCCTGGCCACAGGCTGGAGAAGCACATGGCCTCACTCCTGGGGGCCCTGTGGTGGCTTGGGTGTGGCCTGTGCCAAGGCTGGAGGTGGCACTGACGTGGTGGGCCATTTCAGTGGTGGATCCTCGGGGAGGTGATCTGGGGCTCTGTCGCCAGGACAGGAGGGGACCTCACAGGAGCTGGTCAGTTTTCCCCAGAGCAGGGGTGTAAGGAACGCCGGGCCTCTACTCTCTGTCCCACTGCACAGCAAGCAGGTTCCCTTTGGCTTCTCCTTCATGCTCTCTGGTCCCCCCAGGTCCTAGAATCACGAACCAAATGAGCTACGGGGCCTCAGGTATTTTGTGACAGCAAAAGAAAAAGGACTAACAGGGCTTGTGAGATAGTTCAGTGGACTAAGCCCCTTCTTAGGCAAGCACAGGGACTGGGGTTTGATCCCTGGCACCACATGCCCCACTGGCCCTGCACTGGGCACACTTAGCCGGCCACCAGACCAGGTGTGGTGATGTGCGCCTGTAATTCCAGCACCAGAGAGGCTGAAAACAGGAGGATCACTACAAGTTCGAGCTGTGTGGTGCAATCCTGTATTAAATATGTAAGAAGGAAAGAAAAAACAAAAAAGGGGACTAAGACGCCCAATGGGCTGAGGCTCTGGGGTCCGAGGCGTCAGGGCACTGGCACAGATGTAGGCCACCTGCTTGGTCCTGAGGCCATGTGATGAACTGGGGCTACAGGAAGGAGACCTGACTTCGAAACAGTGAGGCGTGGGTCCTTCCTGGGCTGCTGGTTCCCGGCCACAGGCATTTCAGGCCCTGAAGGAGGACTCATACATGAGCGCCATGAACTAAGCTTCCTCACAATCACTGATACCTTTTCCTAGCCATCTCTGCCATCTGCACTGTCCACTGGCTCCTAAGACTTGGTGGCTGATCTGTTGCAAGCCCCAGGGGAAGAATGTCTCATGAGTGAGAGGTGGAACATCTTAACTACTCTCTGTAGTAGGCTGGTGCTACATTAGGACTGTTCCACAAAAGAGAAAACTAGGCAGAGAGAAGTTAGGTAAATGGGCCTGGGGAACAGCTAGCAAAGGGCAGAGGTGGCATGAAAATCCCAGGCACCCCTTCTAGAACTGGGCCCCCTCCCAAGACTGAGGGCTTTAGGTGGGGCAGGTGCCACACTGAGGACTTCACACACAGCCCTATTCTATGAGCATACCAGGCTTGGAGGGGCAGCTGGGCTTCCTGAGGCCCAAGGGGCACGTGCATTTGAGCTGGAGCTCACTTTGGACTTATGAAATACACAAGACTGACCATGTGGAAAGCCATTATACAGTGTCCCTAACATGGCCACCTGGGCCTGTGTGGGCCCTGTGGTCCTGATTTAAAGGACTCCCCTCAGAAACTGCACCTTGGGCTGCCTGACACACACTACCTCTATCCTACCCAGAGCCCTGCGTCACTTCCTGGAGCAACCCCAGCTCAGGCTTTGTAGGGTCCATATATCCACTGCTTTTGAGCTGAACACTGCTGATTTACGTTCAGTGATTTTATGAGGATACAAAGCTGCTTGCTTTTAAGAATGCCAAACATGTATCTCTGAGAGAGCGAGGCACAAGCAGGAGGTAAAAACAGGAAGAGATAAGGGGCCCAGGAGAAGCAAGTGTTTAAGTGATACTCTGGTGCTGGGTCCAAGCTCCCTGCAGTGTGCCCTGGTTGTGCAGGGCCAGGAGCTGGGGAGGTGGAGGCCACCCAGCCTGGCCTCAAGGATAAAAACAAACGCGTGCTGTGTCCGGTCCACCAGGACACAAGCCTTCTGCCACTTCTTTCTGGGCCACAGATGCCGGCTATAAGTCACTCTCCCTCTTTCTTTCTTGTCACACACTGGTATGACAGGCCGGGCAGTGCACAGGCCTGGGGAAGCTGAGCAGAGCACTGCATCCAGTACCCAGCCCTTAGGTCTCTTGCTAGTGGAGCCGTTGTGTGGGGGGAAGGAACCCCGAAGCCTAAGGAGCCCCCTCCTGCCATCTGCTAATAAGGACCTCAGCATAATGCTGAGGACACCACCAGGCCGGCATGCTTGAGGAAGCAGGCCAGGGTGTCCTCGTACACCAGAAGGAAGCAACATCCAGGGTCCTCATGTGGCATCCAGATGACATTTTATTAGCAAAGTGTCCTAGTCAAGCGTTTCTGCTCATTTGTCTGGATAAGGAGCATTTTCTCAGAGGACCCAGGGCGGACGGCAGAACAGACTGAGCTCTGAGTCAGAGTACTTGTGTAGGGGCTGCGTATGTGGTCCTTTGTGGGGGTCTGACTCCCTCCCCTGAGCATAGCTGTCCCCCTCACTGCCCCCCTTTCAGCATCACTCACAAAGGAAACAGAGCAGCCACAGCTGCGCTTCCTCACAGCAGATAAAGTAAAAGCCAGCTGCTCTGGGGCTCAGGGCTGATGGGAACCAGGGCTGGACAGTGTGCTCCTTCAACAGCCTGGTCATCCTTTCGCAGCAACTCCAGTGTGAAGTTCGAGAAACACATTCTGCAAGCATTCTGGAGCACTGACAAACACTCGATGCTGTCATTAGAAATAATTACCTTCTCATTAAGTCTCTATCCCTCGACAATGGTGATATGCTTGGAGTTATGAGCCCTGGAAAACATGTACTTTTTTATAAATAGCTTGTAATTCACACTTTTAGTTAAGACAAGCTAATCCTGTATGGAATTAGGACCTGGTGAAGATGTACTACAATGCATTAAGTTAGAGGGGAAAGGTTAGATTTAAGATCAGCCCATGAAGGGTGGCCAGGGAAGGCTCTGGAAATGACAACGAGCCAACCTCCCGTTCCCATGCGCTGGAGCTCCTCTCCAAGGTGCCTCGTGGCCCAGCGCTGCCACGCTCCTCCAGGAAGCCTTGCCCCGCAGGACCCACAGCTTTTTCCAAGCTTTGCTCCAAACCTGCACAGCACCTTTTCCAGTACTCTGCTAGAGGTGGTACATATTTGTGCAGCCTCTGCTGCTCTATTTGCAAGCTTCCTTAGAGAAAGCGATCCTATCAGAAGCCACCTGTGCGTGCCATGCTGCCTCCTCAGTGGGACCTCAGCACTTGCGGCATGAATCACAGGCTGACACACAGCCAACTGGGGCAGCCAGTTGTCCCTGTTTACATTCGCTCAGCTGTGGCCGACTAAGCAGAACCCACGGCCCGGGCTGTGCCAGACTGATTTCATGGCAGCCTGGACTGGGAACTGCGTGCAGCTGCCTCATGCACGAGCTGACCCCCTCCTCCCAGCAGAACACAAGCATTCGGTGACTCAATGATCAGAAGCAAGATCCACAAGAGGCGCATGCACAGAGTCCCTGTGTAATCAACAGCTAAATTAGGTAGAAATACTGTAGGCATGAGGCAGGCTAGGCCCTCGAAGGAGCCGGTGCAGAAGATGGGGTACATTGCACCCATGGGGAGACACATCTACCCACTGAGGGCCAGACCACAAGACAAAAGGTGAAATGAATGCTCCGACACACTTCCCCGATGAACAGTGACTGAATTCTAAGTAGGTGTTGATCACTTTAGGAAAGCCAGGAGGAGCCACTGACCTACCCTGTCTGGCAAAAAGCCCCTGTTCTGTGTCATGCACCCTTGCTATGTGACTCACTTCCCCATTTAACCCCTATTTAACCAATATTACCTAAGCAGTTCTACTGGTAATCTTATTGGCTGACCATACTTTTGCCCCACCTCATGCCCTCTGTGTGATATTTTCATTTTCTCCCACTCTGGACCCACATCACCTTGTGGTTTTTCTCTATAAAAATCCTTTGAAAAGGCAGGGTTCTTATCAACTCACTCCGAACCCCTCTGTCTCTCTCAGGTGGAAGTTTTCTTTCCCTAGTAAAGAGATTCTGCTCTTAACCTCTGTTGTTCCTAGAATTCATTCTTTGACTTTAGAAAACACAAACTTGTACTGGACATGGAACAGGCTGAGAGTTTCTTTCCCCTATATCACCAATATTCTGGGAGGCTGACACAGGAAAACCACCAGTTTGAGCCCAACCTGTGCAACTCATGGACTTACTTAGCCAGACCTGGTCAAGTGGGTCGGGGCTGGCTGGGGCATGTAACTCAGTGGTAAGGCCTCAGAACACCAGTCACATCTGATTCCTCCCTGCCTTTCCTATGTGACATCTCTCTTGCAGGTGCATCTTTCCTTACTGCTGAGAGCCTGTGAACACACATGGATGCTTCACTTCGATCCGTTATTTGTAAATGGTATGCAGAAACCATCATGCATTGCATTAACTGGAAGTTCTGCCTACCTTATCGGCAAGACAATCAAATGTTCCACCAACAGGATGAGCCCAGCCCATGCAGTGCTGAGTGAGGCAAGCCAGGAACAGATGGACGGGGCCACACAACTGCGCTGTGTGGAACTCTAATAAACCTGAAGCCCAGATCCCAGAACTGGACACCAGAACAGTGCTTAGCAGAAGCTGAGGGGTGGGTGGGGGGTAGGAAGGCTGTTCAACAGGTAAAATGTCACAGGCAGAGGGGAGGAATGCGTTTCAGTGTTCTATTACACAGAGTGATTACAATCAGCAAATTATACTCTATAATTAAAAATAGCTAGAAGATTGACTGTAGTCATCACAAAGAAATGACAAATGCTTCAGATGATGGATAATCTAGGTATTTTTGCTGGATCATTACATAACATACAAATGTTCCAAAACTCCACACTATATGCCCGAAAGATGTGTAATTATTATCTGTCAATAAAAACAATCATCAAATGCAGTTCCTTGTCCCCTAGGAAATCATTACTTAACAGACTGTAAACTCAAAAATGTAGGCGCTCCCTTCCCCTGTAAGTCTCAGAGGGCAATAACTTATTGAAAGGGTAAGATAGGCCTGCAGAAGGCCTGCTGAAAGAGAAGAGTGAGTGGGGTAACAGTGCTCAAATGTATTAAAATAGAGAAGAGTGCCATTATTAACGATCTAAGCATTTGATAACTTTCTAGATGATTTCTGTACATTATTCCTTCCAAGCAGCTGGGATTCAAATTACTATTCTCATTTTATAGATGGGAAAAATTAGAGACTTGGCTGGACCACACCAGGTCTCTCTGGCAGTGAACCTTCTGTAAATGCCAAGCCACTGGTTTGACTCCAACACGTTTCTTGCGGCCTTTGCAAGCCCACATATTTTGTTTGTTTGTGCTACCAATAAACCTTCTAAGGGCGAGAAATATGTTGAGGGGGAAACCTTAGTCCTCTGTGCTATGAGGCAGTTGTTGCAGCTATTTGCAATCTGATAAGGAACAGAAATTTACCCAGCTTAGATCTCAAGATATCATGCACAAAGAAAAACGGAGTTTGCTTCTGTTTTAACCACTAATAATAATCTCAGCACCAGACTGTACATCAGCTCTGTGTCCTGGCTGGAGCCCTGGCAGGTCCCAGTCATTAAATGCTCTGATGCCAACATGCAGATAAGAGGAGACTGCCCTCCCCCAGGCACGGCACATTGGAGGCACAAAGAGCCATATCTGAGGTGAAGAGGCGTATGCCAAGAACATACTGCTTTATCATCTGGGAGAAAAGAAACCACAAAGAAAAGGAACTGTGGGCTGTGGTTTTCAAGATAAACACTATTTTATGACCCATCTTAGAACCCATCACTGTTTGGGTTGACTGCATTTCTAAAGTGAGGAACAGCCTGCCAGGGCAGCTCACAAGCTTGCAGCAGTAGGGCTTAGGTTCCTTGCGATTCCACAGCCACCAGGCAGCTGTGTGACTCAGAGGTCAGGTCACCCCCTCTGGCCAGGCAGCCTGGGCTCTGGAGGCCAGCTCTGCAAGTTCAGTGCATCACCTGGGGTGAGGTATTTCCTCACCTGCAAAATAAGGGCAGCTTTGATCTGCATGGTGAGGGGAGGAGGTGTGAATTAGTGTTCCTGAAGTGCTCAGAACTGGACCCTGTACGCGGTAAGCATGGTACGGTATGTGCTGGCTGTCACTCAGCAGATCTATTGCGCCCAAAGAGGCAGAAACTCCCAGAAGTCCAGAGCCAAGGCCCAACCACCTGCTGTGTATGCATCTTGCCACCAAAAGTGGGGTGAACAAGGACACAGAGGTCTGAAACCTGCACCAGGACCCTTGTGGATGGATCTCAGCAAACCTGAACTTAAAGGTAATTTTTAAAAGATGCTCTACAAAGTGAGTGCTTTACAGAGAATTACTTCATTTTGAGTAATTCAATCTAACTTTTAAAAAGATACAGCACCTCAAATGACTACATAAGGGTCTGTATCTGCCCCTTAATTTTTTTTATAGGTACAATTAGCTTTCAGACCATTTTCTAGTCTCTGTCTTCATTGAACCTACAACTCTGAAGGATACTCTCTACCTCCTCATCTTTAAGTAAAACAAAGGGAAACTGACCAAGCTCACCTCATCACTGCAACTTGCTACTTGTCCTAAAAAGCTTCCTCACACTACTTCCTGAGAGGGATGGAGTGTGGCCCAGGAGCTTGTTTTTATAGATAACATCTGCATTTTGGGATCCAGCTATACTTGCTCCCAGGACCTGGGGTATCAATGATATTTTTTCCAGGGTTTCCCCTCCACCTCTTATTCAAAGCTGCCACTAACTCCGGCTATCTTTCTGTCAGTAATTTCTTCTGCTCAGCCCTGCCTCCCCCCCTCAGGTCCACCTCAGTCTGGGCCCCCACCCCTCATTTCCCCTCTCACCTACACAAAGGCAGAGTTTAGCCAGGTTCTGCAGCTTTCAACGCTTCCCCACTTCACTAAATGCACAAGAAGCCATTCCACAAATCTCTTAGCCTTTGTTTCCAGCGCACAACCACAGTGCTCTGGATGAGAAATGTTCCTCCTTCAACAAAGGGAGAGCTAAGCGCTGCAGGATCTTTCTATCTGCATATACCCCATCATCTCCCTCCTGCCCTCACTGCCCGCCAGGCAAAGCTGAGCATGTGCTACACGAACACACTCTGTACTTCCTTCTTCTTCTTAAACCTCAATGCTTACATCTTTCCCTCCTGCACAGGGCACTTCCAAGGCCTCGCCTCTAGGCCTTGTGTCCCCTGAGCTCTGTTCCACAATGATTCTCTGAAGTGCTGAGAGGCCTCTACTTTCTCAGGAAGTTCTTGTGGGATTTTCTTTGCTGGTTACTGAAAGCATCACTTTTTAGGTGCCACGCAACACTTACTTCAAAGCTTGCAGTGTCTAAGTAGCAAATGCCTATTTGTAAAACCAATTTATTTGTGCTCCAAAGTGATATGTTCCAAATTGTAGAAGAGACTCAGAGCAAGAAATACACACATATTACCGTACACACACACAGGGATATCTATGTCCACACACAAGTTTATACAGTGATTCTTATCTTGACCACATGCAGTGAAATTATTTTTAAAATATATTTTTGGACAACTGCAGATTAGGAATATATACTTAGGTATGCTAATTTTATTAATTATGTGGAAAATAACCTTATATGAAGATACCTATCAGGAACAAAGCACATAACCCACTTTGAAATAGGCTGCACAAAAACACACACAATCCAAAATGAAAGTTTTTATTACTGAATATGGATAAGATAGATGAGTATCTACTGTGCTGCCCCTTATGCTTTTCCATATGGAAATATAGTGGTATTTGATACTCATCAAATTTATTTTTTTCAAGACAGGGTCTCAGTATGCAGTTCAGACTGACCTTGAACTCACTATGTAGGCCTGACTGGCTTCGAACTCACAGCAATCCTCCTGCCTCAGCCTCCCCAGTACTGAGATTAAATGTACCACCACACCCTGTGAGGTATGAGAGTATGGATTAGTTGTTTTTACCTCCAGAGATCACAGAATCAAAATTTACCTTAAGACTTCATATCCTAAGAACAATCCTTGTGGTTTTATCAGAGCTTTAAAAAGACTTCAAGACAAAACCTTGAGGCTGAAAATGCTGAGGGACCCTATACCTTTGCCACACCTTCCTTCCTTTTCCTTTAGGGTTTAGTCTTATTAAAACAGCAGCTCCCAAGAACAGTGACTACTACCTTGTCTAACGGACACTAAGGCAGAGTGCTGTAGGTGAATGAGTGAAATTCCCAGGCAACTGAAATTTTAGAAGGTAAAACAAGCTTCTGAGTTTTCTAAATTTTTCAGTTCTCCAGACCAGGTTGCCACTGAGCAGTATCAGCCAGAGAACCACATCTGGATGAAAACACAGCCCACAGCTGCAGAAACTTTGGACCCGGGCTGACTGTACACTGCACTGCAGTTATCTTCCCAGGCCTCGGGTCCCCATCTTTAAGACAAGGTAGCCACACTCTGGGACCTCTGGGGTACCCGAAGCCTTTACATTCTGCTGTACGGGGTATGCACAGCTGGCAGCACCCCCCAGTGCCAAGGTTCTTTTTACTAAAAATCATCAGCACACACCAACTAAGGTGAACTGAGCACCTGCACTTCCTCATAAGGAATGGAACCAAGATAAACATTACACAACCGGTAGCTTAAAACCACATGCTACAAGGGAAAGGAACAAACCATTACTAACACACCACACAGGTGACTCTCATGTGTATCATGCTTAAGGAAAAAAAGACACACAAAAACACATAAGCTGCACGAAGACAGACTCCCAGGACACAAGAGTGGTTACCGGAGGCAGGGAGCAGGGTGAGGAGAACAACTGGCCAGAAGATGGCACTGTGGAGCACTAGGCCCTGAGGAGGAGTGCGCAGTTCAACTTCACTGCTGTAGCTCAGGAAAAATAAAATGCTAAATTATCTCAGGTCATGAAAATGCAAGAGCTGTCAAAATTACTACTTTATGGCACCAAAGACAATGCAAGGACTCAGTGAATATTTAATATATAGTGCTGTTTGATTCTAACAAGAAACGAAGTTTAATTTCATTAGCTCGTCACTCTGTACTGCATTTTGTCAGCTCTTTAACATCTTTGGTTTCCAAAACTTTTACAACACTAGCTCATCAATATTTGTTTCTGCACCACAACACAAAGGCATACATGAAAAGGAAGGGGAGTCTGTGTGGTGTATTAGCAAGGCTCTAAATCCAGTGGCATAAATGCCTCAGATTCACATGCAAATGTATTAAATTTTAAATGCTGCAAAATACAGCAAAATCCTAAATACAATGGAGGATGCCAATGCCTGGCTTCATTACATAATAGTTACTTAGAGAGCCAGTGTTTCTCAAGAATGTAATGAGAAGCACAGAGCGTACAATTTGGGCAGACTCACTTAGACCCAACTGGTTTGCGACAGAGCCAATTCTTTAAGTTCCAAGCCAGGCTCACCAGATGCAGAATTTTCACTTGAAAATGTGTTCTGGGCATCTTTTGTGAGCCCAGTGCACTAAAGGCACTGGGATCAGAAAGATGGGTGGGATGCCCTCAGCCCAGGAGTGCACGCCACTGGGCAGGGAGACAGCAGAGCTGTGTACAGCACAGGAACTACCACCGGGCACAGGAGGAGAGCCTCGTGCAGGTTTCTCATGAGGAACTTCCAGGAGGCAGATATTTGATGTGGACTTGGGGTAGGGGGCTTGAAAGCATAGAGAGCCTAGCACAGAGCACAACACATCTGCAGAGGCAAAGGGGGAGTAATTACACACTGAGGTCTTCCCCGGGGGTGTCTGAGTGTGAGAATGACCAGTTGGGCCAGTGCAAGCCAGGACATGGCCGAGGGATCAGGCAAAGGCATGCTGGGCAGACATGGCTGCCAGAGATGCTCGGGAGTCTCTGCAGAGCAGGCACCTGGCACCTTTTGCAGCCTTGCTGGTCTTGACACCAATCATGAAAACAATATTGACAAACAGAGACATCAGAACACAAAAAAGAGAAAGATAGGAACAAAAACAAAAACAAAAATCCTATGTCAAATACAGACTGGATGAATAATAATAATTACTAGTGCATTAGTAGGAACTGAACCCAGAGTCTCCTCCCACATGCTAGTCAAGTCTTGTGCCACTGAGCAACATTCCCAACTCAAGCTCCCTTTTGAGACAGGATTTCACTACGTTGTCTAGGGCGGCTTCAAATGTGCAGTCCTCCTGCCTCAGCCTCAAAGTAGCTAGCCACTTTTTTTTTATGGGATCCAACATACTGGGCTTTTTTTTTTTTTTTTGGTCAGAGTGTTGCCAAGCTGCCCAGGCTTGCCCTGAACACGTGAATCTACTGATGCTTCTGCTTCCTGAGTAGCTAAGCATCCAAGCATGTACTACTGTGGTGGCCTGAAAACTTTGAAATTCTTAATACTTTTTAAAAATACAGAGCCCTTTCTGTATGCGAAAGACTAAAACTAGACCCCTATCTTTCACCATGCACTACACTAACATTGAAATGGATCAAAGATATAAATATTAAAACAGAAACACGAAAGAATAGGTAAAACATTGAAGACACTGGTGTAGAGAGAGATTTTATGATCAAAACCCTGATCACATGAGAAATAGCACAAGCCACAACTGGGATATGGTCTTATTAAAAAGCTCTTGCACAGCAAGAGAAACCACCAACAGAGTGAAGAGACAATCTACAGTGTGGGGAAAAAGTACTGCCAGCTGGTCCTCAGCAAAAGGATTACTATTGAGAACACAGAGAGAATTGAAAAAAATCAGACCCCAAAATGTAAAGATGCAACCCAAAGTAGGCATCTGAAATTATCATTATTATTATTATTATTATTATTATTATTATTTTATATTTTAGGGAAGGGTCTACAGGGTGTTCAGGGTCTTACTACTAGATCAGACTTATAGTGATCCATCTGTTTACAGCCTCCCAAGTGCTGGAATTACATGAATGCCCAGTCTCAATTGCTGTTTCAGCATGCCATGGGGGCAGGGCCAGCAAAGTAGCCCAGGGATCAAACCCCCTGACTCCTGTGCCTGATTTCAGGAGCTTGAATCTGCTGAGCTATTTGGCTGGCCTAGGCATCTGAAATGAACAGACATTCTCAGATGAAGTAGTAGAAACAGCAAATAAATAGATGAAAAAATCTTCAACATCACTGGTCACTCAAGACATATGATTTAAAATAATACTGAGGTTTGACATCACCCCAGGAAGAATGACTACCATCAATAAATCAACCGATAACAAATGCTGGAGGGGCTGGGAGGGAAAATGACCCCTTCTCCACTGTTGGAGGGAGTAGAGACGGGAACAACCAGCGTGGAAATCAGCGTGGAGATTCCTCAAACACTAGAACTACAGGTTCCATATGACTCAGCCGTTCTTCTCAGTATCTTCCCAAAAGAAATGAAAACATCATGCCACCGTGGTATATGCACACCCACGTCTGCAGTGGCACAGTCTGTAACAGCCTACCAACCAATGAATGGATAAAGAAGATGGGAGTTTTTACAAAATACAATGATGTACTACACAACCATAACGAAGGATAAACTTGAGACACTTCTAAGTAAATGGATCCACACTGAGCTCACACTCTTAAGTGAAATAAATCAGGCTCACATGTGTAAACGCTATGCGGTTTCTCTGGGGTAAAAACTGAAAGTGTAAGTGAAGAAGGGAAAAAAAGCAAAATGGAAACAATGATTTTGTAAATAAAGAGGGGAAAAGGGGCTGACGGTTGGAGAGGAGAAATGGGGAAAAAAATGAAGATATGCTGTGTAAGGCATCATAAGGCACAAATTCCTTTCGATGAATGTTATCACTCTGTATATCTACAATGTATCAAACAAATAAGAACAATACAGAGACCCAACAGCACTGTATTGAGGGGCTTCATAGCTGCTGCAGGTGGTGTACACAGTCACACAAAGATGATTCCTGGGGACATTCACACCATTTGGTCGATGGGTATCTCCCCAAGCCCCTGCACACCAGTACCACGCAGGCACCAGGCAACAAGCCCCAGCACCGAACACACATAGAGCGGCACCTGAAGGTAGAGCTGAGTTCTCTCAGAAGGAAAACTGACCATCGCTTGGAGCAAGATCAGGCATTCTGGTTCATAAATGCATGACTGGCAGCAAATGTCATCTCTATTCGCTACTCTTCTAGCGGAACCCAAAGTACTAAACAAACTCCAATGACTATCCCAGCCTTGGTGCTTTTCAAGGTGGCTATAGGGAGGTGGATGAATTATAAAGGGCAAAATCTTCACCAAGGATGAAAGAAAAGGGGGGTGTAAGGATCACTGTACTGTGGGGCACAGACCCTTCTGTCTTATTGAAGGACTGAAGAGAGAACATCCTCAAATCATACTTGCACTTCAAGCCTAGTTATAGAAGAGATCCTGGACTACTCAGATGGCAGTACACCTGCTGACCAGGTATGATAGAAAAATACAATGAATGTTTAAATTAAAAATGTATTACAGTGAAAGACCACTGCCATCAATCTCCCTGGAAACACTTCTCCTTGCCTGGCACACACTGATCCCATCGCTCTGCCCGCTCTTGGAAGCAGTTCTGCAGGTCCTCTCTCGTGAGAGTCTCGCTGTTCTGTTGTGCCGGCCTCCATGCATTGAATCACTTCAGATGTTCGCCTTTCACAGGCTTTGGATGTCAGGGAAAACCCAGTGGCCCTGCAGTGCCTTGTCAGTGAATACACCGCAGGGGATACAGCACGGCGCTTTCACAACTTGTGTTTTCACTGCATGGCCCTCAGCAGCAGCATTTGCTGTACTTTCAAATCTCATCTCATAGATACTCCCAAGAGGACTTCCAGAACTGCCTCCAAAAGTAACCAGAACAATGAATGGCATAAGTGTGTTTGAAGAAAGGGGGAGCATCCCGAGGGGGATGAATGGCATGGGGCTTTTTACTGTGATGCATTTTATTTTAAACATTTAAATCTTTGTTGTATATTCTGATCACCACTTATACTTCTATGACACTGTGCCTGAAAAAAATAAAAATGAACTAGATTATATCAATAAAAGGAAATGGGGCAGGAGTGGGGCTGGGGGGTGGAAGGCAGTCTGGGAGAACTGCAAAGCCAGATGCCGTTTTTTCTCTTTACTGGGAACCACAGTAGACAAAATCATAGACGTGTACCTGGCGCGCAGCCCTAATGCCCCCAGAGACTGGGAGAACTCTACAGGAGGGACACCTGCTGTGAGCCTACCACAGAGCTGCCCGCGTGCAGAATTACTGCTTGAAACCTTAATCTCATACCCAAAGGGTAAACTGCCTTCTGAAGAGATTTCGTCCATGCCTCGTCCCCTCAGATGTAAGAGGGATTGCATTTTCTGTTTGCCTTTCTTTTTCCTGGGAAAGCCGAGGATCCCAAGGGCCATTCTCTTCCTCGCAGTGCCGAGATGCAGTACACTTCACTAGCCGTCTCAGTCCACCTACTTTATTCAGCATCTCACAGTGTTAAGAACCATCTGTTCAAGATTCACCCACTGAGAACACCATGAAACCTCATTCAGCCCAAGATATTGCTCTGAACTCAATGAACTCAATGTTCTTAATTTCTGTACTTTGATCCCTCTGAGATCATTCAGTGCTCTAAATGTTGCTATGACTTTTGTGATTAAAGCCACTGTAAAGATATCTGTAAATATCACAATCTCTGTGTCAGGAAGACTTTGCTTGATTGCTTTTCATCCTGGATAAGCAAGTGGTCAACAATCAGTGCATATCTACTTCACGTGGACTGACTTGAAGTGTTAAAGCGTATGTAATCAGAGGTAACTAAAGGGCAAATCCTTAAAAAGACCTAAACTATGTATAAATAGGAAAGTGACAGGTGGAATTAGACAAGAATTAAGTAGAAGCGGATTTGGGTCTGATCATTAATTTCCTATTTTATAGAATCTTTCATCCAAACTTTGATGAATCTTTCTCATTGTCTTTGCCCAACCTATGTTCCAGTTCCCTCAACGTGGTACAAGTCTGTTCTGAGTGTGACACACAAGCATGCAGCCTCCAGGCCTCGGCTCGGTGGTCAGGTACCCGGTGTCTACAGGGTGAGGCTGAAATTCCTGAGGCTAGAAGTCTGGGGCACCCAGGTCTTGACCCGATCCTGTCTTCTGTCCAGACTTTGTATGCTTGCCTAGACCGACTGGCCTGACCAGCTGACCTTGCTCTGCTGAGCACAGCGTGCCAGGTCTCTGCCATGCTGTTCCCTGTGTGCACACCTATCCCTCCTTCCCTGCCACCATCTACTGAGTGCCTGTGACTGCTATCAGCATGGCAGATGCTTGCTGGTTTGCCACTCTTCTGCAAATTTGCTTAGGGTATCAGAGAAACTAAGGAGCTGGATGAGGGGGCAAAGCAGAAGCGGACGAGCCAGTCGGAGCCTGGGTGGGATGCTGGCTGCAGCCTGTGTTCGTTCCAGAGCTACAGGCTTCCTGTGCCACGCTTCCCAACTCTTATTCACCTATCTTTAGGGTTCCATGAATTTCTGGCTTAATTTAACCTTTACCGCATGAAATCAAGTCTGATCACCCCCAGTCTACTAATCACTCCTATTCAGAGCCCTTGTGGCACAATCTTTTACTGCCTCATATTAATTATTTTTATCTTTGGCAGCCTCAGAGGCTCACATTGTCTCCTGAACACAGCAGGCCCCTAATTGTCTTTGTAAGCGAGTCGTTTTGCTGCTTTGGTATTATTTCCTATGGGCACAATGCCAGATAGGTAGGATAATTTCAGGAATGGAACAAAACAAGAATCAATAGAGGCATTTACGATCTTGCAAATGAAGATCAGAGGACAGGGCTAATTTGGAGGCCGAAAAATATTAGGGACCTAAGCACTTTCCAATTTTTTCACTTCACTGATTTTGGGGCATTTGCTTATTCTCTCAGGGAGGCAAAAGAACTACTAGAGTTCTAGGATCCATGATGGATAATCCTAAATCTACAGACAAGGATGCATCTCTCTTCTCTTCTATTGTATCAAGGAGGAAAATGTTCTCCAGAAGCCTCTCTCAGCAGATGTGCCCTCGGGTCCTTCTGGTCCACTGCTGCTGCAGAAGAGCAAGAAAGCAGAACACTTAGGGGTCTCAGCCTCTGCTGTCAGAACAGGCTTAGGTGCCGGGTAGAAAGCAAAGGGAAATGGTGTGCTATGGGAAACCCAGTGTTTGCAACCACACCCCAAACCCTCCACGTCCAACAGATGAAATATGGTGAGAAAGGTCTGCTGGTGTGGTGTGGACAGAGCCCAGCTGCCATTGGGAGCCTGCCCCACAGGTGGAAGATGACAGCACTGTAGCCATTAAGCCGCAAATACATCGCCCTTCCTTGAATTTTTTTTTAAACACTACCATTGCCTTTTCTTCCATCACAACAAAAGACAAAGAAGAAACAATCTATCCTTTTTGAACTTTCATGTAAGTTCTTAAAACATCCTAAAACAGGCAAAACATATGCCATCAAGAGACTTACAGAACAGAACTGGAGATCCAAGTACTTACAGGCCTTATGCCTCTTTCTTCAATTTTCTTTGCTGCTTCTAACACGACAGTCTGTTACCACAGTGCTGTCACTACCAGAGGCATCCGTCAGTAATGAATCACCTCACACAATTCTAGCTCCCTGGAGAACAGTGCAGACACTGTAGTTGAAGTGGGTATGAACAAGCCACCAGAGCATGCTGTCCAAGCCACACACACAACACGCAGAGCTGTGTGCACAGAACACACTCACCTGTTCTGTGTTGGGGCTATTCTAGATGTATGCAAGTGTACTCCATACAGAAATTTCTAGAAGGCTAAGCGGAAGTTACCGTGTGTGTGTGAGGGGCACGGGGCTTGTGCATGCTTGGCAAGAACCCCACCCCAATCTGCCCAGGCTGATTTGAGCTTGCCATCTCCCTTCCTCAACACTCCAAATAGCTCAGATTATAGGTATGTGCCACCATACCTCACCAAGAAACATTTTTGTTTCATGTTCTTTTTGACAGAGCTTATTTTTTATTTAGCTGATTTTCATATTTTTGACAAATACATGCCTTTGTCCTCAAATTGAGACTTAGCCCAAATATCTGCAAAATTCCACTAGTGCATTCTCTTGACTCCTCTAAGGGGCTACGATTTTACTAACAAAATCAAAATAACTGGCCTCCAAGATAGCAGGAATAAGTATAACTAAAAACTAACTACATGATGTGGTTATAGGGTTACTTTTTTTAGAAGAGCAACTCACTCCTGCAAAGTGCCCTGCAAGTCAATTTCCAAGGAATGAAGACCATGTATTAAAAGACATTCCTAAAAACATTTTAAAGAACCAATATGGGATTTTCACGTCATAAATACAAGTTTTCAATTAAAAACAAATCCATGAAAAACATGGTACATTCACATTAGATCTCTTATACAGCTCTTCACAAAATCCCAACCTCTCAAAGGACCAGTACAACTGTGATGTTTCTACCAAGCGCGGCAGTTCCCAGCACGCACAGCTTTGACTCTGTGCTGCGTGGGCAGAGACGCTTCCCACACACACTCTTCGCTCTGTGGGCGACACTACAGCACTACCCCAGGGCAAGCCAGGACAGGGGCAGGCACCACATGCACACGTGCTGCCTGAGGACACTTCCGTCATGATGACGGGCTGTGTGCACCGAGGGTCCCCTGAGATTCTGATGGGGCTGAGACGTCCCCATCACCATGCTGCCACCCTGCCCTGGCATTACAGCACAGCGAGTTCCTCACACTGGTGAGCGTGCCTGCTGTTCCCACACCTGCAGCTGTGTCGCCAGTCATCACGAGCAGCACCTGGGGGCAGCGTGTAATGCTTGATGATAAAGGACGAGGCTATGCACTTGCATTAAACACAGAAGCTAACTGTAAAACAGCCCCAGGTATGGCATTCAGATTTGGAAGGTGCCTTTAACATAGGAGGGGTCAGTTCCCTGCGTGTTACTGGCGCCACTGACCTCCAGCGGGAACAAGATGCGGAGGTAGGAGATACGGATCTTGACCTGTGTGGGACTAGGCTACTACGTGTGTCTGTGTCTCCATTTCTAACAAATGATGTCTGAAAACTAAAATAAAAAATTCTTATAGAATAAGGATATAGACAAATAAAATGTTTCTGTACAACTACACAGTATGTGTCTTTTAAATGAAGTGCTACAAAGTGTTATGCCAAAAACTAAAAGTTTTAAAAATTTTGAATTTTATAAGGTTAAAAAAAGTAGCATTAGCTGGGCATGGTGGCGCATGCCTGAAATCCCAGTACTTAGGAGGCTGAGGCAGAAAGATGACCATAAATTTGAGGCCAGTCTACACTACACAGTGAGATGCTGCCTCAAACCCAGCCCCCATGTGACAGTAAGCTAAGGTTAACTTATTACTGAAGAAGGAATTTTAAATCAATTTTGTGTGGCCGAAGTGCAGCATTCACATAGCTTGCAGCTATGACAAGTCCCCATGTGTATTATTCTGTACCATATTTTCACTGTACCTTTTCTGTGTGACCTTTTGTTTAGATACACAATGACTACAGTCTCACACCTGCCCATGGGGTTAGTGTGCTATAGCCGGAGCAGCAGGCCACACCTGCAGCCGAGGTTCGAGGCAGCTCTGGCCAGGTATGTAAGCTCACAGCCTGTTGCTCACACAGTGCAATGACCGCCTCACGGAGCACTGCCCTCAACATGTGCTCCAGAACATACCCAGGCTCTAGGACACAGGGCCATGCAGTCACTGAAGGCCCAGGGGGGTCAGGAGCTCACTGCACGACTGTTTACAGGCAGCTCATGCGACCCAAGGGCTGGCCTGTTTCACTGATCTCTAGATGTCATTGTTTGGTTTTACCTTTCAAGGACAGTTTCCTTCACAATAACTAAAGAAGCAATAAAGCCACAGGCTTAAGGTTGAAATTAGTTCCTCACAATCCAAAACAGAACAGGATTACTTTCATTAAAAAAAATAAAATTCGGTGGCTCTAGGCTTTATTTTAAAATGAAACAATACTAAAGGCAGATGATAAGATATATCTGAAATGTTTACATTGAACTGTTTTTTTATTAAAAATAATTTAGCATACCACAAGCTATGTTGGCCCCACACCTGGGGTGCACTGAGATGGCAATTGAGACTGGACATGGTGGCGCATGCCTGTAAGCCCATGCTTGGGAGGCTAAAAACAGAGAATCACTACGAGTCTGATCTACGTAGTGAGACCCTGTATCTCCTGTACTAAATATATAGAAATAAATAAATAAACAGTTTAACATTTGAATATCCACAGGCCCTAGAGACCCAGAACTCCTATCCCTAAGTTAGAGAAGCGCATCAGAAATATTCACAGAATCATTGTTCACAAGAGAAATCAACAAAATAACCCGTCACCTAAAAGCCTATGGACAAAAGGACAGAGGTAAGCACACACACACACACACACACACACACACACACACGTGTGTGCTCACATACATGCATAATGTGCTAAATGTATAAACACAGCAAGTTAAAGAAAGATGTGTCCAGAATAACTTCCACCTTGCAAAGCTCAGGCATAAGCTTAGGTAGAAGCACGTAGGTCGTAACATATTGACAAAAAGGGAAGTCAGTGATTAACATGAATCCTAAGATGAAGAGGGCTATGGGAGAGGGCATGTGATAGGGACCCCCATCCAGAGCAGGGGTCATTGTGCCAAGTCCAGCATCTTACTTACACTCAGCTGGTCAGTGCCCAGGGGCTTCTGCTTGTTGTCCTCCTCCCCTTAATGGAATCTCTTCTCTGTGTAGTCTTTAACAATTTATAGACATTTTAAAATAATAACTATGGGACAAATCACATGCTAAACTAAAATAAATGTGTGCATTTAAACTGTAGAAGGAATAATGTTTTTCCACCTCACTGTGCCACCTCAGGTTCGAGTTCTAACTTTCCAGGTAATGTTATAATCTCAACTAGGACCTGGGCTCTCAGGGGCCTTCTTCAGGCCACGCCTACAAAGTATGCCATCTTTCCAGATCCTTATCCTCACACAGAGAATGAGCAAGGCACTGGGGGAAAGTCCTGGCTTCCCCGGGGGCCACAGATTATCCTGGCAGTGGCAGTGTACCCGCCATGCCCCCAGCTGGCCAGAAGGGAGGAGCAGGAGGGAAGAAGGAAGGGCAGGCTGGCCGCCACCCCATCACAGCCATCAGCCCACAGCAGGACCTGAGTGCCTCCAGCACAGCTGCTTGCAGCGCCCCGTGTGGCTTTGTGACCAGCACAGAAGCAGGTGATGGTGTTTTCCAAGCAGCATTCTAGCAATTTTCCTTGCAGTTCCCTCTGAATGCTTGCATGTCCGGCTCAGTTGCTGTTCTGGACACGGGCAATGAAGCTACCAGAGGCTCCCCTGTTAGAATGGCCCCTCCCCCTCGGATTTCTCTTCTAAATAACAGAAGTTTAACCTCCAAGATGCCAGTGGATCAACTCCTCTAACCTGATTCAGCCTTCCCCCACTCCAGTTATCTGGTTTAAGGAATGGAGATAGTTATCAACAACACACTCACCTTTGGAGCTTTCAAAAAACTTCTGGGCAGAGCTAACAGGGACAGAGTCCTCAGGTAAGTGGACTCTCTGCTGTCTAAGGAGGGAAAGGCCCCAGTAACTGCAGCAGTACACACAGAAAGAAGCCTTTCACAAACAGACATGCACAGCGCGCTGTGGGTTGACAGATTCCTCCTGCTCCTGGGGCCAGAATTCACATGAAATAGAACCTTCACCCCTGCAGGAGCCGCACATGCCCCTGTGGGGGTCCTGAGACAGCCAGGAGAGCCCCAATTCAGCCGCACACCGAACTTCTTACCCCACCCATGGCTCAGCACCCAGCACAGCCTCTTCCCCATGCTGGTCAACAGTGTTGCAGAGACACTTTTCTGGGAATGGGGGACCGGAAGATGCCCACATATGGGAAGACCGGATGCCCAGAGCTGGACTTCACCTCGGAGCCTGCTAGACCTGGGTGGACTTTCTCAAGGAAAGCGGGAGGAGGGCTGGCGCTCTTCCAGACGGTAGCCGCAGGCTCAAGCCCACATATTTGTCTAGCTCTTACATCACTCACACTGGCTCTACATTTCTAAAGGACCAAACAATAAAGGAGCTTAGTGGTTCATTAGTTTAGGCAGTCTAAGAACTTAGAAACCCACTGAGAAATTAGGGAGGGATTGGCACAAGCACAAAGACAACTACCAAGAACACAAAAGTAATCTGTATTTCTCTCAAGCCTCTCACAGGACATTAAGTAGTACAAAGCCCTCCTGTGCACATTTACAGGCTAGGTGGGAGGGCGCTGAAGACTTACCATGGGCCACGTGGTAGGCTAGACTGGCTCCGGACCGGCAGCTGCTCACCTTCCTGCCCGAGCAGCTGCGAGTGTGCCAGGCAGGCAGGCAGGCAGGCAGGCAGGCAGGCAGGCCAGGTATCACCGCGGCACCTAGATGACTCAGCCTGGACTTTGGCGATCCTGCTCACGCTATCTCTGTGTATTCCCATGTTTGTCTCGGAGAAACTCCACACCCTGGGCTGTACCCCACACAAGGGCCTGCAATTACATGCTGTCCTCAGCATGCAGTTGCATAATTGTATCTTTGTGCCACCAGCAAGAGCCAGGCACTGTCTGTGTCGATGGGGGGGAAGCTGAACTGAAAGGAGTCTCGCATGTCACACCACTCCCAGGACCCCTTGGGGACCAACGAACCCAGGCTGGGCAGGGCACATGCAAAGCAACAGACTGCACTCAGGAAGCCGGGCATAAAGGCAGGCAGTGCAGTGGTCCAGCGGTGCCAAGGGCAGGGGCTGGCACGCAGGCAGTGGGCAGAGTCGGGAGGCCCTGTCCTCTTCTGATCTTCTCCCAAGACAGATGTTCTAGGTGCCTCCAGTGACAGGCACAGCAAGGCGTGCTATGGAGGCAGCAGAAGTCCCCTCCCAGTCTAGTAGCCAGATAAGGAGGAACAATGACAGCCATTGACTAGCACGAGGACAAGCCTCCTGAAGGCCGAGGGGCCTTGGCTCATTTCTTTCTGATGTACAGGGAGAGAGGCCTGTTGGATGGTGCTCCGGGTGAAATGGGTACAGAATAAGCCAGGGGAAGATGCAGTATGAGGCAAGGGTGGCAGAAGGGTTGAGGCAAACCGACACGGTGGTGCATGCCTGTAATCCTAGCACTCTGGGAGGCTGAGGCAGAAAGATCACAAGTTTAAGTCCAGTCAAGGCAATGTAAAGATACCCTGTCTCAACAAAAAGCTGAAAATGTAGCTCAATGTCAGGAACCTAGCTCAGTCTCCAATAACAGGAGAAAAAAAAAAAAAAGAACCAAGATGACAGGGATCAGACTGCACACTCTACTTAAACCCCCCTGGGTGTCTGGATTGCACAGGAGGCCACCTGGTAGCCTGGGGTCTCCAGAACCCACAGGTGCTCATTCCAAGGGAGCACCCTGGGGCCTGCTGTAGCAACCTGGGCAAGAGTCAGTGAAGGCTGGACACGGGCGCCAGGCTATGAGGAGACGGAGTCAACAGGACTTGGGCGGGCATGGAGGAAAGCTTGCTTTGGTCCCACTCCTTCTGGAGGCCGTAAGACCATTCGGGAGAGGAGGATTCGGGACCTGACGAACTGGAGGTTTCTGGGACCCTGATGCTCTGCAGGGTGATCTGAGAGGGAATGGGACTGAGGGAAGAGCCCAGAGCCACCAGCAACAGGGCCTGGACCTGGCTCGGACCCAGGGGACAGTCACAGACTTTAGCCCAGACCTGGTCAGATCCTGGCCCTGACTCTTGGTAGCTGCATGTCCAGAGGCAAGTAAGTTATCCTTTATGAGATTCTGGTTTTGTCTAAGAAATTCCTCCTGGTTTCATAAGGAAAGAACTTGATGTCCTGGCAGTCAGAGAGGTTTAATGCTGTACTCTTGCCCTTTGACAATCAGATCCTGCTCTGGATTACAATCAGAGTTCCTAACTTGTGTGGCAGATGACAGGCATTCTTGCTGCCTGTCAGTCGTTAGTCTTTGAATATCTACTGACCTTTCTCACTGGCACTGATTCTCAAATATTTGAAATGCCACAAATCACATAAAAATGCAGGCCAGCATGGTGCAGGGCACTGGGACTTTCTTGCGCTTGACATTAAATAACTAATGCAAAGATCTCAAAATTACGATGTGCTTTAGTGGTGTTGATTTAAGTCTGTGTTGGTAGTGTGGTGAGGGAGAAGAGGACAGAGAAGCCTGGAAACAAGGGAGTGCTCTGTGGGTGTGAGAACACTGGATCCAAGCCCCCACGGAAGCTACCTCGTGTGGAACTCACTGTCACACTGAAGTGGGTGCCATCCACATTGCGTGGCCTGTCTCTGGCTTGCTCAAGGAGGGTCTAAAACAGTGTTAAATAGTAAATGCTAGCAAATAGATTTGCCTCAAACAATGTTACGCCAATTGCATAATTTCTAAATAAGAAACGCTTAAAAGACATGCTTTATTTTTGGTGGGGCTTGTTTTATTTATAATTCTTAAAACATTTTAAAACTACAGATGGTCCCAGACTTATGAAGGTCTGACTCAATTATTTTTCTATTTTGCCATGGTGTGCCAGTGATACAGCAGAAATTGTTTTCAAATTTGGATCTTTTCTTGGGTTACAGCTGTGTGCCTAGTCAGCTACAACCCTGGATGGCCAGGTATGTTAAATATAATTTTCAATTTAGTATAATTTCAACTTAGGGTACATTTATCAGAACAAATCCCCACCATATATCAAGAAACATCTGTAGGGGAGATAGCTTAGAGCATAGTGCTTGTCTGGTAAGTGCAAGGTCCTGAGTTTGATTCCTGGTACTCAAAAAGGAAAAAAAAAGGCATCTCTACAGTAAGATTAAAAACCCAGACTGATCATTAATAGCATATATGACCCTGTTCATTTTTCTTCTCTTTCTCTTCAAACTTGGGTTCCAACTTGTCCTACCTACTTTCACAACTGCTTTAATAGTCCAAATGCATCCTGGCCACTGGATATTTTCTTTCATCTTCAACTTTCTTGCTAAAATACATTCATAGTCACTTCCTGCGCCTTCTTTGACCCTTTCTTGGGAGCTTTCCATATTTACACTCTCTCCCCATCTCTCAGTCCAGCAAACCTAGACTCTTCCTTGCATAGTACTTGGCCATAAATATCTTTTAAAAAATCAATTTGATTTCTTATACAAAGCTATTGCCAATTGCTTTAAAGCTCTATAATTGTTTGGATCATTAACTATTTTTTTTTATTTATGTATTTGGTACAGGGTCTCACTACACAGCTCGGGACTTGTAGTGATACTCCTATTTTCAGCCTCCCCAACACTGCTGGAATTACAGGCGTGTGCCACCATGCCTGGTCTCAGGGCTGGCCCAGCATGTGGTGCTGGGATCAGATCCTGATCCCTGTGCTTGCCTAAGCAGGCACTTAGTCTGCTGAGGTATCTATCTCACTGGCCTTTCACTAACTATTTTGATTAGAAAGAGACAACAATTCAATTCAGAGCTAAGGGCAGTGGGGATTTCCTTATTCCTGGCCTTTTCATCCGGGTCACAGGTAATATGGTCAGGATGACAAGTCCCTAGGTATCTTGCCCTCATGTGTGTGGCTCTAACCTGAGGTTCTTGTTGCTCTCCAGTTTTTCTGGACCCTGGGTGGCTCCTTTTAAAGACACAGTATACTGTCTATCCTTCTTAACCAACCTCAAAGATTTTGATGTCTTCCTGGCACACAGATCCAAGCTATTTTCCAATTCTTCCATGCTCTAAACAAGCATGAATTTTCCAGCCTTAAATAACTGATTTTGTGTTTATAAAATCTTCATCCAGCCTGCTGCCAAGAGGGCACAGAATGAGGACAGAGAGATACCCAATTCAGATGACACCTGCCACCCTGCCAGCAATATCCCCATGTGACCAGATTCTGGTCTGCCCAGCTATCCCTTGCATACTAAGGAAATGCATGCACTCTAAACCTCAGGCTAATGAGACACAGTCATTCCACCTGAAATCAGGACTCTCAGATACACACGGAACACACACACACATGCTCATGCAGTCAGGGGCCTTAACCACGACCTGCATCAGAGTTGCTTAAAATTGAGAGCGACTTGCTACCATAATGCCTCGCCCAGATCAATTCATATATCTCTCTCTCTCTCCCTCCCCCCCCCCTTCCTTCCTTCCTTAAAATCCAGCTCTGGATCTGGGATCTCTGTGACCTCAAGTGTCCTTTGCAAATTCAAGGTTAGATACTTGCTCTCTTAAGTCATTCTCTATTCTCTTCTGCCTTGGAGCACATCAGGTATTTTTAAAATTCTTCCCTTTCTCACAGATAAGCTCATTTAATCCCACTAGCCAGGGTCTGTAGGTGAGTCTCAGGCTTTGTGGGAGTGGACAGGGGCAGGGCTGAGCACTTCCTGCAGCTGTACCAGCTGAGCCAGGGAAGTTATCAAAGGAAAACGACACCTCTCACCTCCCCACCCCCCGCAAGATGGCACAGGCTTTGGGAGGACAAGATATCTGGACCTACCTTAGGCAAAATATATGTCCCTTGACCCACATTTTGCTTTTGGAAACATTCATTTATAGGGGCCTGGACATACTGTCTAGCATGTGCAAAGCCTTGGGTTTGATCTCTAGTACAAGAAAAAGAACCCATATATAGTTATAAAAAATACATAAAGATTTTAAAATACAGTATTATAAAGCAAAACAAGGAGAAAAGTCACCCTAAAGGAACTCACACTATGCAGTTCTCCACAGGGACTCGTTAATAAACACTGGATATATGCGCTTTAAAAGAGAGCCCAATCCATAAGGAATCATATGAAATTCTATCTGACCAGCTCTGGAGGAGCGGGGAGAAATGGGAAAAGACTTTACTTTTCACCTTAAGCCCTTTAGTTCTATGAGTTTTTTTTTTTTTTTTTTTTCTAGAAGCGTGAACTTTTAAATTAAGCTAGCTGGGTTCACACAGATGACATACAACATGCCTCACTTAACACTGTCATTTAATCTTTGTTAATCAGGACTGAGAACCCAGGCATAAGCAGAAACTCTGCAGAGCAGAAGCACACTGAAATGTGCTTGCGTTCACAGTTGATGATTTAATCATTAAACTCAGATTCTCAGAAGATCAGCATTTTCTCCTAAGGCCCCAACTTTACGCGTCATAACCTCTTCTACATTCTGGAGTCTCCATTTACCTTGCCCCTTCGGCTAAAGATGTGTGTTTAGTTTTATTTAGGAGGAAAAAAAAATAGCACAAAACCCTTCATGTTAAAAACCACCACCAAGAGCAATGCCTGGGTCCGGTGTGGGATGTACTAATATCTGGGTCTCAAATCCAAGCTGTATGTTTTTAACAAGCTCCCCAGGTAATTCAGATGTCACTGGAGTGGGCACCAGAAGTAGCTGAGCTTAGTACACACTGTCCTCACCAATAAACCACAACACATAAATATTCCATGAACAAAGGCACTCATTACTTTACCACTCCGGGATGTAAAACTAATTGCTCTCAAGAACTGAGGTGGGGTTTGGAGATGGCACCGGGGTAGGCAAACCCAGCCCTGCCCTGCAAACCAGAGAGCTATTGTCCTGGGCGCTGAGGGGAGCTAGATGGGGCCAGTATTTCCCAAGTCTGGGCTGCTGTCACCACCTGTCTAGGCTGGGCCTAGACCCCTGGGAATCTGGTAGGCATCCCAGGGGCAGACGTGCTCAACCAGGCCTGAGGGCCTCCACGCACCATGCATGCTATGTTCACCACAGCTTGGAACCTTTGGACTGGCTTGGTATTTCCAGGCCAGCTCAAAGTAACATCAGTTGGGCCCCTTCTCAACTTTCCCCACCCCAGAACTAGTGAATCAGATTCTCGAAAAAGGGCTCTGTGTCTTCTTAAATACAGAGCCCCAGGTTATTCTTATAAATAGAGAAGTCTGGGAAACACCAGTGCAGGTCAAACTCCTGCTTGTAAGGGAGGGGCAGGCCTAGGGAGTTGGGTCACTTCTCATAAGAATTCACAGCTGATTAACCACAGCCAAGAGACTGGAGACGGTGAGCTAATCCTTTCCTTAGACCAGCACTGTTTAGGTTTCAGCATGACAACTTCTGTGAGATTTCTGATTAACCATGATGAGGCCGGAAGTGAGTGAATAATGAAGCCTGAGCACAGAGCACGGGTCTGGACGTGCACCACTAGTGGCAGGGAGAAGCAGCTGGCAGTGAACTGCCACACCAACTTTCCCTGCTCCACCTGAGTCCTTCCACTTTCAGATTCAGTAGGAGGAGAAATACAGGACTCTGTGTCATCCCAGCTTCACCGGAGCATGGCTGGGGCAGCAGGATGACTTGAAGCTCTCCTATTTCCTGGTCACACATCAGTATTTTCTGCAAAGGAACTCCAAAAAGCACATGCTTTGCTTCCAGCAACAAACAACCTGAAACCTTGTTGCAGGGATAGACAATGGTGGTTGCTACCAAGACCCCACACAAGGGCCTGGAAGCAGAACTCCGACCCTGGAGGGAGGATGGGAACCCGCTCCTCAGCTGGAGCTCACACAGCCCAGCCGCTCTGGCTCTCAGAGCGTGCAATCCAGTTATAATTGCCTTTAATTGGGCCTCCTACTTGGTCTCACAATCTCCAGCTGTAATCAGTTTCACAAAGGCTGCTGGGTATCTCTTTTCTACCCTTAAAATCAGAATCTGCTCTGGTTATGTTCCTATCACTACTGCTTAGATTTTTTAATATACTGAGCTATAAACAGGATGAATGAATGAGTGAATAGATGAATGAAAGCCAAGATGCAAATGGATTAAAAAAAATAAGCACTGATCTCCACGATCTTAATGATAACCCAATGGGATTCAGATTTATAAAGAAGATGGATGCTGACTGGGAACACCTTTCAGTTCCTGGGCGGTTCCAGGGCACAGGGTCCCCAAAACTTGCATATCTGGTCAGACATTTTCCAGGCTCTGATTTTTATCTTTCTTGGCATGCTTCTGTTAATAAAGTCACAACCCTTTGTTGCCATGGAGCCCAATCAGACATGAAGCCTGTTACTATGACTTCCTTGCAGATCTAAAAAAAGACCTAGTGACCAAAGGACCAGCGTTCAAACATTTTTCAAAACAAAACAAAACAAAATTAAAAAAAAAACCCAAGTGAGGCAAAGCGGTACCACCAAGCCCACCCACCTTCACATACACCCTTCACATACACCAACACTCGGGCTTCCATGTGGGCTGACCTGAACTCTTGAGCCAAAGCTAGCCTTTGTTTCATAAAAATTTTTCCAAAGGAGGTGACTTGATAAATACCTGGCAAAAAAGTAAAAATGTTCTCAGGATTTCTTCCATTTTATTCTCTTTTAGGCAAGCTTTCTGAAATTCAAGTTGCTGTTTAGCAAACATATGTCAATCAGCAGCTACCAAATTGCAATATTCATTTCTACCAATATTTAATTTTTGCCAAGAGCTCATTACTTCTCTGTAAAGAAAAGATTCTAAACAATGCAATCAGTTCTGTGTTCTGACATACTGAAGCTGGACTAAATCTGCACAGAAAAAAATATCTGAGACTAAGAGCCGAGCTATTTAAGGAAAGAGAATTAACAATTTTTGAGTGCCTACCATAAGCTGGGCATTTCCAAGTCACAGGGAGAACCCTGCATAGCAGGCATGCCATCTGTTTAGCAGAGAAGGGGTCGGGCACCGCGAGGGCTGCTGGGTAGCTCCCTGGGGCTCCTGTGCAAGTGTGCCCTGGTGCTTGGCTCCCAGTGCCACAGCTCTTTCCTCATCCAACCTGGCCTCGCATTGTTCAGGTTCTTTATGAGAGAATTGGGTCTGTAAAGCTGGTCTGTAAACAGGCTATAAAGTTGATCTTCACTGGCACGGGGACTACTGCCATTAACAACCACAGCACTGGGCCGGGGAGCTGGCTCAGTGGAATAAGTGCTTCCCTGGCAAGTGCAAAGGCCTGAGTTCAATCCTTGGTTCTGCCAAAAAAAAAAAAAAACTACGGCACTGACACTGCTGTAGTCACACTCCTGGAAGAATCACGAGCAAGCGCCTTGCGTGCCTATCTCAGACAACACAGGGCCAGGCAACTGATCCCACCCCTGCAGAGCTGCCCAAGGCCTTCCAGCCTCAAGGGACAGATGACAGGAAGCCCTTCCAGCTCTGCACCTGTCCTGCATGGTGTCAGTGGGGAGAGAAAGTTGAGCTATGCGAACTTACAATGGTTCCTCACTGGTTCTGTACAGACAGTTTGCAAAGATGACTGGGAAGCATGTGGCAAAGTGTGAGACTTGAGTCTAAAGTTACACCATTAGCTCTGCGAGCCTCTCAGCTGAGGATATTTTACTGGTTTTTTTTTTTTTTTTCTGTATTTAGGACAAGGTCTGCAGGGTCTACAAGGGCCTACAGGGTTTCACTAATAGATCAGACTTATAGTGATTCTCCTGTTTTTAGCTTCCCAAAGTGCGGAAATTACAGGCATATGTCACCATGCTCAGCCTCAATCGCCTTCTCAGCACACCCCGCGGGCAGGGCTGGCACGACACACTGGGGATCGAACCCCAGCCACTGTGCTCTGCTTAAGCACGTGCTTTAGTCCACTGAGCTATCAGGCCAGCCCTATAGCTAGTTATTTCTATGATGAGTAGAGCAATTACTTTTATTTTTTATTATTTATTTGGTACTGGGAATTGAACTTGCAACCTTGAGCAGGCAGGCACTGTGCCACTAAGAGATATCCCTGGCCCTAACTACTTTCTTTTACCCTCCCTCCCTCCCTCCCTTTCGTTCTTTCTTTTTTTTTTTGGCAGAACCAAGGATTGAACTCAGGCCCTTGTTCTTGCCAGAGAAGTGCTTATTTCACTGAGCCATCTCCTTGACCCCCTCCTTTCTTTCTTTCTGGAACTGGGGATTGAACTCAGGCCCTTGTGCTTGCCAGAGAAGCGCTTATTCCACTGAGCCATCTCCCCAGCACCTCCTCCACAACTTTCAATGAAGGAAAACCACAAAACCAGCACAGTGAGCTACCACTTCACATGTATAGGAAATTCAGTAGTCAAAAGATAAGGGTAAGTGCTAGTGAGGATTTGGGGAATCAGAGCGCCAGCCAGTGCTGGCGGGAATACAAATCCGTGCCGCTACTTTGAAAACATGAACAGCTCCTCACAAGGTTACTCAGAGAATTATCTTAAGACCCAGAAATTCAGAATATATGGTCTTTAAATTTTAAAAAATATTACATTACAAGACGCATTGCCATTAATCCTCCCTAAAATATACACCCCTCACACTAATATCTAGAATATACAAAGAACTCAGTAAAATCAGATTCCCCAAATGAAAGATCCAATCAAAAATTGTTCTCAGGCAGGCCAAATGGCTTAATGGATTAAAGCGCCTGCTTAGGTACACACAGGGGTCAGGAGTTTGATCCCTGGGCCTGCAATGCTGGCCCCACCCTGGGGGTGCACTGCGATTGAGACTGGTCACAGTGGCGTGCACCTGGAATCCCAGCCCTCGGGAGGCTGTAAATAAGGAGGATCACTCTGAGTCGGATCTACACCGTGAGAACCTGGAGACTCTGTCCTACAATAAAAAAAAAAAAAAGGTCTCTGCGGGGCATGGTGGTACATGCCTGTATTCCCAGCACTTAGAAGGCTGAGGCAGGAGGATTGCCAAGAGTTCAAGGCCACGCCAGTCTACACAGTGAGTTAAAAGCCAGTCTGAACTATGTAATGAGGCCCTGTCTCTAAATAAATAAATAAATAAATAAATAAATGGAATTTGAAATGAATAAATATTTCTCAAAAGAATAAGTACAAATAGCCAATAGGATCAGTCCATGAGACAATGTTTAGCATCTTTGGCCATTATAAAAATAAAGATTAAAACAACACTGAGATTCCACTTTGTCCAAAAGAGTTGCCATCCCCAAGAAGTCAAACAGCAACAAATGCTGGTGAGGCCGCAGGAAAGCAAAGGATCCTTTTATGTTATTGGTGACAATGTAAGCTAGCACAGCCACCCTAGAGATCTGCACAGAGATTCCTCAAGAAACTAACGTACAAATTCCATCTAACCCAGCCATAACCTTTTGCCATCTGCCCAAATGAGTTGAAGACCTTATGCTACAGAGATACTGGAGCACAGTTTGTAACAACTAAACTATAGAAGTGGTTTATATGCCCATCAACCATGAACGAATTAGAGAAGGTGGCACATACACACAGAGTACCACTCAGCCATACAGAATAAGAGCTGAGCCACCTGTAGAAAAGTGAATCAGAATAGAGGGTTAAATATCACAGGTTTCTCTTATATGACAAACCCAGAATATAAATAGTTAAAAAGCAAAATAAGTCAGCAATGATTAGGAAAGAAGAAGGTAGACTTTTGGGGACAGGAAGATGATCTGGGGAAGAAGGGAGAGGCAGGTGGGGAGAAGGAAAAACAAAAATGATTAAGATGTGATATATGACATACGTACAAGCATCAATTTCCCAAGATGAATGTAATTATGATGTATCACAAGTATATCAGTAACAAAGAGGAAAATGTTTCATTTTGAGCACACTTTTCCCATTCTTCTTGCCACCTTCTGCAGCAGGTCAGGAAGTCCTCTTTTGCAAAGATCCTTACAAGGTCCACTTAAAAAAATACTGGCGAATGCTGCTGCGTGCTATCTAACCAAGGCAGGCCCGTAAAAACACTACGGTGTGTCCTCAGCCAGTGTCCACTGGATCTGGCCCTGTGTGATTTCCAGTTCCTCCCCAAAGTCAAGATGACCATTTAAGGGAAAGCTCTTGAACTGATTCAGCCAAATAAATAAATAAAATTTTGGTAAGATAATCTCAGTAACTTTATTCTTAAAGATCACCTAAGCAGAAACACCAATGACTATTTTAAACAAACACTTCCACATGAGAAAAGCAGAGAGAAGATAAATTTTAAAATATGGAAATCAGAGTGCATGTCTTCCTTAATTAGACTTATTTAGATAAAAAATGTAGCCAAGGCCTTAAAGCAATCATTTGATGTACTTAAACATTGAACTGTGGAAAGAAAAAGTCCTGCTATCTTGTTGATATGTGTGAACTCAAATATTAGTATCTACACATGCATTTCTGGTTGCACTTTTTCTTTCTTTCCTTGTTTCCTCTCCTTTCTTTATCGATTCAAACATTTACTTTGCATTCCATGCCAAGACAAGAACCGTGATACCTGCACACTTCCGGGCAGTGTTCCCCTGTAAACCACAGTTTACTACCACAGGACTTCCTTCTGCCACTGCTGAGGAAAACTCTCCTCTCCTTGGGTCTCAATTTTAGGTTGCCTCCCAACCTCCTCCCTGACTTAGTTTTTGATTCTGCACTTACTGTCACTTTTACATGCTGTGTACTATATTTACCTGTGAGGCTCCTTGCCCTGCTAGGAAGGCAGAGGGGTTTTGTTTTGCTCTTAGGGATGCCTGGGACACAGTCACGCATGGCACACGTTTCTGAATGAGGCTGAAAGCTGACTGCTACCAGCACAGTCCACACACGTGCCGCACACACACTCTGGCCTGGCACCTCTGCACCCTGCACTCCTGCCTTGGGAAAGGTGGCTGGAGAGGAGACAACTGCTGGGGGAGGCGGCCAGTCAAGGGCTAAGGAGAGTTCATCTCCACTCGGCACTGTGGAGAGGCATCTGATAAACTCCTTTTCCATGATACATGTGGGCACACAGAGAACACTGGCTGTCTCCTATCACAGCCAGCAGTCCCAGAGCAAGTGACCTCCACCTGCCCTAGGTGAGGAGCACCTCTCACACCACATCGCCAGGGGATGAAATGAGCAGCCTGTGTGACTGCTCAGCTCAAGATGCCTTCAACAAAAAACCGCCCGAAGCCTCAGGTGTCCAAGGCCGTCCCTGCTGACCTCCCCAAGCTCCACCTGCTTGCACAAGGGCTCTTTTCAGTCCTGCACCAGCCTCTCGTACTCCAGGGAAATCTCCCCAGAGTTACTGACAGGAAACTACAAGAGCCCTTCTCTCCTGGAAGCCCCAAAGAGGGCAAGGGGTGGGCTGTGTGAAGAAACAGGAAGACATAGAAGGTCAAGCTGCAAAATTGCTACAATATGGAAGATGTTTCTTGTGCAGGATTGTGTGCCACAGGGTGTGTAACATCTCCCAAACTCGTCATCATTCCAAGTGAGCAGACAGGTGGGAGGCAGATAGTGACAAATCACAATCATCATAACAATCACAGCACACTTGTGGCTTTTGTAGAATCCTAAAGGTTATCTTTCAGCTCTGAAATGCTAGGCAGGGGCTAAAATCACTGCAAGATTGGCTCCAAAAAAGCAAATAAAGCCCCGCTGAGAGGTGGTACTATAATTTCTTGAGTTTGTGTCAGTCTGTTTTCTGTAGTTAGCAAAAAGGTGACGGATTTGGGTTACAAAGGCAGTGTTCCACTATAAAAACCTGCTGGTTGCCATGACAATTAGCTTATCCATTCCTCCCTTTTCTGCAGCATTCTGTCTTCCATCTGAGTCAAATCAAAGAACCTATCTGTGACGCCCAGGATTTAGTATTTTCTTTGCATGCAGATATAAAAAGATACAGAACACATTAAAAATATAGATCAAAGAGCTGTCAGAGGGGAGCTATCAAGCCCCTGAAAATTGGTCCCATCTGTCCTCCTCTCCCACCACTGTCCTATGAACCACAAGACCCCTGCAGAAGGCTGTGAAGATGACAGGAGGGGGAGCAGGAAGACTTAGCAGCTGACATCCACTGCTTTGGTCCAAGACTGGGAGGGGGCAAGTCAGTGTGTCCCAGACAGCTCCCTCTCATGCTGCAGGGCCACCATTCATTCCTCCAAGCCTGTGCTACTTGGACACTGATCTCAGCCTCACAGAGTGCTGGGCAGGTTCACCCTGATGACCGTGAAGGGAGCTCTAGTCTCTCCTTGGATTTTCTATGGAGATCTCCATGCTGGGCCTGGCCTGCTGCAGACTGGCCCTGCCAGAGGAGAAAGCCCAGAACTCTAGAGCCAAGTTACCAGCTGCCACATCACAGTCATTACTCTTAACCACTGCCCCACCAAATGGTGAGTAAATCAGATAGTGGTGGCATTGATATGATTTCTCCCTCCCTCCTCAGGCCAGGGGTGCTTCTGTAAACTTGCAGGAAAGTGAGTGGAGGCTTTCCTGATTAACTGCCATGAGTTAGCCATACGCACACACTGGACTACATTGAAAAGTATGGCTGTTTTAGAAAAGGCAGAAAGACATGAAAAGTCCAGAGAAGAAAGTAAAACACCCAGCAGCATTCTACTACCCAGGGGCAGGGACAACCAGAGTCTATGCGGTGCTGCTGCTCCTTGCCTGCTCACATGCACACGCACCAAAGGCCAGGAGTGCTGGCCAGCCTGGCTGCCAGCCTTCTCACTGAGTGGTAGATTAAACCCTGCCTGAGCCTCCATTCCTTGCTTGTAACACAAATGGGATTTATCCTCTTAACAGTGCTAATTGTTTTATTCCAGGCAAAGCTTATATCATATGCCATGCTGGTATAAAAGATTTATTCATCTATGTCAGCCTTACTAATATTCTATTTGCAGATACCATTTCCAAAAGAAAAATGGTCCTACCTAAGGTCAATGTCCCCAGTGAACACAGATGCAAAAACTCCTCAACAAGATTCTGGCAAACAATGCAGCTAAGTTTCAAGAAGATCACACACCACGACCAAGTGGGATTCTCGTAGGGATGCAGGGATGGCTCAATATACACAATCGATAAATGTAATATGCCATGTTAACAGAGAAAAGAACAAAAATCACATGATTATCTCAATAGCTGCAGAGAAAAAAAGTACATTTGACAAAGTTCAACAGTCACTCATGATAAAAAAAAAAAACAAAAAACAGAAAATTGGAATAGATGTCTTTATCTCAATCAGATAAAAGCTGTCTATGACAAATCAACAGCTGGCATCATACTGAAAGGTTAAAAAACTGAAACCTTTCACTCTAAAATCAGGAATCAGATAAGGATGTCCACTGTCACCATGCTTATTCAATATAGTTCTAGAAACATTAACCAGAGCAATTAAGACAAGAGAAAGAAATTAAAAAAAATAAGCATAGGAAAAGAAGTTAAATTGTCATTATTTGAGGATGAGATGATACAAGACAGTTTTGGAGGAAAACCCTCAAAAAAGACTTCTACATTGAAAGATGAAATACAGTAGTGTAGCTAGATATGAAGTCAACACTCAAAAAGCAACAGCCTTCCAGTACACTAGTAGCAAACTCACTGAGAGAGAATTAGAGAAACATCATCTTTTATAACAGCATCCAGAAAACTGAAATACCTAGGAATCAATCTTACAAAGGAAGTAAAAGATCTCTCTACGTTGAAAGCTACAGGACTCAAAACAGGAGATTGAAGAGGATGTCAGAGAAATGAATATAGTGAAAGTGGCCATACTTGCAAAATTATAATACAGATTTAATGCAATCCCAACAAAAAATCCCAATAGCATATCTCACAGAATTAGAGAAAGTAATCCTAAAATTAATTTGGAACCAAAAGAGACCTAGAATAGCAAAGGAAATTCTGGACAACAAAGGCAAAGCAGCAGACAATACAATCCCTGACTGGAAATCACACTACAAAGCTATTGTGATAAACAAACAAACAAAACCCAGCATGGTACTGGCAAAAAAACAGACCCAAGGATCAATGGGATAGATTAAAAGGTACAGAAATAAGTCCAGATATGCCCAGCTACCTTATCTTTGAAAAAGGTACCTAACACCTTTACTAGAAGAAAGATAGCTTTTTTACTACATGGTGCTGGAAAAACTGACTTTTCACATGCTGAAGATTAAAACTAGACTCATATCTTTCACTGTGCACCAAACTAAAATTGAAATGGATCAAAGATAAAAACATTAAAAGAGAAACACCAAATTTGCTGGAAGAAAGAATGGACAGAACTCTTGAAGACATCGGTACAGGCAAACTATGAACAAAACCCTGGATCACACAGGAAATATCACAAAGAACCAACTGGGATCTCATCTTATTAAAAAGCTTTTTCACAGCAAGACTAACCACTAACAGAGTGAAAAGACAACCCACAGTGTAGTTAAAAAGTTTGCCAGCTATTCCTCAGACAAAGGACTACTATCTAGAATATATAATGAACTTTAAAAAAAAAAAATCAGAGCCTCCAAATGAAAGGCCCAATTCAAAAATGGACATCTGAAATAAGTAGATACTTCTCTGATGAAGAAATACAAATGGCAAATAAATATGTAAAGAAAATGTTCAACATTATTGGTCACTCAAGAGAAGCAATGTTGAGATTCCATCTCACCCCAGGAAGAATGCCCATCATCAAGAAATCAACCAAGAGGATGCAGGGGAAAAGGAACCCTTCTTCACTGTTGGTGGGAGTACAGACTGGTGCAACCACTGTGGAAATCAGAGTGCAGAGTCCTCAAACAGTCAGGACTAGAGGCCCCATGCAACCCAGCTATTATTTCCTTTCTTGGTATCGTCCCAAAAGAATTCAAAGTGTCATACCACAGTGATATATTTACACCCTTGTTTACAGTGGCACTGTTTATAATAACAAATCTTGTCAAGAGCCCCAATACCCATCAACAAGTGAACAGATAAAGAAGATGTGAATTCTGTTAAAAAAAAAAAAATACAGTGGCACAATACTCGGCAATGAAGAAGGATTAGTTTGAGACATTCTTAGGTAAATAGATGCACCTTGAGGCCATTCTCTTAAGTGAAATAAAT
>PVKA01005422.1:0-37641 GCA_004027165.1 Ctenomys sociabilis | reverse complement strand
TAAGGAGAGGAAGAGAGGTTGAAGGGATGGTAGGTGAGCAGAAAAAAGAATCAAGGTGTGTCCTTACAGTTACAAATTCTTTATGATGAATGTGATCATTATACCTGAAGTATACCAATAACCTTAATAAAAATGGTCCTGTCTACATATGTCATCTTTTCAATTGACATAAAAAATATGACTTCTTGCCTTTAGGTCATCAAACACATTTCTGAAAAAAAAATTTTTTTCTGTAACATTCATAGTTATAATTCTGAAACAAGAGCTTCCCAGAGACCAGCAGTTCTTCATCTTTCTAAAATGGCATTTGCCACCAAGGAGAATCAGCTCAAGCTTGAAACAGTCAAGCTACAGGACTTCTTCCCAGACATGTGCCCACTGTGGGACCTGGATAAACTCCAGACCCCACTGGGCTCAGATGGATCCTCAAAAAAAAAAAAAAAAAAAATCATACACTGAAATCCTAAACTGCAGTGGCTCAGAGGCTCAGAATTTAACTATATTTCAGGATAAGTTCTTTAGTAAGGTAATTACATTAAGATGAGCTCATTAGAGTGGGCCCTAATCCAGCATGACAAGCAGAGGAAGTCTGGATACAGCATCAGAAGAGAGCTGAAGTAAAGATATCGGAAAAACATGCTGATTACAAACCAAGAAGAGAGGCCTGGAACAGATCTTCCCTCACAGTCCTGAGAAAAAACAACCTACAGACATGTGGACCCCAGACTTCCTGCCTTCAGAGATGTAAAACAGTAACCTTGCTATTTGAGCCAATATCCAGTACTGCACTTTGTCAAAAGCAGCTCTACTGAATTGATGCACTAGGTTTATTTTTTATTTTTTTTATAATTTTCTTTTATTTTGAAGAGTAAAAACAACAGCAAGAAAAACAAAAGCCAAGACAGAAACAGGGTAACATAAAACAACATATACGTTACAGATTTTCTTTTTCTTTTTTGGCGCAAACAGGAATTGAACTCAGGCCCTTGTGCCTGCCAGGGAAGTGCTTATTCTACTGAGCCATCTCCCTGGCCCCTTCATTACAGGTTTTCAAAACAAGAATATCTGATTAACAGTGCAGTGATTGATATGTTATCAATTTTTATCATCAAATCTGTTACTCAGACTAACAGATATAGTTACATAAGATGGGACATATGATTGAATATTATCACATGCTTTCAAAAATCCTAAATTTTTGTTTTAGTCTCTCATTTTCTTTTATTACCTTTTTAACAAAATTTACTTTAAAGAGAATATAGTATAACTGATATGACATTAGAAACAGTACACATTTAGAAGACCAAGATGACAGGTATTTAAAACATGGTTTAGGTATTACACATTGCTATCCTCAATGTCATTGCTTAGCTCACAGACACCAACACAGAGAATTGGTCATGGTGAGAATTCTACCCATTAACTGCTATTTTCAAAAACCTAATGGAAATTCTTAGAACTACTGCCTTATCCTTCTTATAGATATACATTTATGGTTTTGCCCCTACCTTATTTCCTAACTTTTCTCCTTTCCCCTTCTCTCATTAAATTCTTAACTTCTGTTTCATCCCATTTAACTGTGTTTGTTACACCTTTCCTGAAAGTTTCTATTTCTTCTTTTGAGTTCTTACACGAGGGAGACAATACAATATTTACCTTTGTGGGCCTGGTTTACTTCACTTATGAGTATAGCCTCAGGTTGCATCCACTTACATATGAAGTCTTCAAGTTTGTTTTTCTTTATACCTGAGTAATTTTCTTCCATTGTATAAAAACACCACATCCTTTTCATCCATTCCGCAGGTGACAGGCATTTTGGTTGTTTCCAAGATTTGGCTATCGCAAACTGCTGCTATAAACATGGACGCACATATATCACTATGATATGATGTTTTCAGTTCTTCTGGGAAAATTCCCAGTAGGGGGATAGCTGGATTGAATGGGATTTCCAGTCTTAGTGTTTTGAGAAGTCTCCACACTGATCTACATAATGGTTGCACCAGTCTATATTCCTACCAACAATGGAGAAAAGTTCCTTTTTCACCACAGCCTCTCCAACATTTGTTATTGGTTGATTTCTTTATGATACCCATTCTTTCTAGGGTGAGATGATATCTCAGTGTTGTTTTAATTTGCATTTTTCAAGTAGCCAGTGATACGGAACATTTTTTCATGTACTTACTTACCTCTTGTATTTCTTCCTCTGAGAAGTATGTATTCATCTCAGATGCCTATTTTTGGATTGGATCCTTAAATTTTTGGGCCCTAATGTTTTTTAGTTATTTATATATTCTAGATAGAAGACCTTTTATCTGAATGATTATTAGTTAAGATTTTTTCCAAATTTGTGGGTTGTCTTTTCACTCTGTTGGTAATTTCCATTGATGTGCAGAAACTTCTCAATAAGAGTAGGCCCCAGTTGTTTATCTTTCAAGTATTTCCTGTACAGTTTGATTTTTGTTCATAAAATGTTTGCCTACCTCATGTCTTCAAGATTTCCACCTACTTTCTCTTCCAGGAGATTTAGTGTTTCTGTTTTAATGTTTAGATCTTTAATCCACTTTGACTTTAATTTAGCACATGGTGATAGACCTAGGTCAAGTTTTAGTTTTCAGCATATAGAGAGCCAGTTTTTCCAGCACCATTTGTTAAAGAGGCTATCTTTCTTCCAGTAAACATGTTTGGCCCCTTTGTCGAAGATAACATGCCTGAATGTGTTTGTAGTTCCATCTGCATCTTCTAATCTATTCCATTGATCCTCAGGTCTATTTTTTTTCCAATATCATGCTGATTTTATCACAGTAGCTTTGTAGTATAATTTCAAGTCAGGGATTATAATGTCTCCTGCCTTGTCTTTGTTGCCCAGGATTGCCTTTGTTATTCTAGGTCTTTTCTGGTTCCAAGTAAATTTTAGGAACCATTTCTCTAGGTCTATGAGCTATGTTCTTAGTATTTTGATAGGGATTGCATTAAATCTGTATAACAACTTTGGGAATATGGCCATTTTCACAATGTTGGTTCTTCCTATCCAGGAGCAAGGAATATCTTTCCTTTTTCCTGAAATCCCCTTCAATCTCTTTTTTCAGAGTACTGTAATTTTCATTAAATAGATCTTTTACTTCTTTAATTATATTAATTCTTAAGTACTTCATTTTTCTCAGAAAATACATTTTTTTTTCACTTATGTATTTGGTATAGGGTCTCACTATGCAGTTTAGACTTGTAGTGATCCTCCTGTTTTCAGCCTCCCCAGTGCTGGGATTACAGGCATGTGCCACCATACCCACATTCATTCACTGAGCACACACTGGGGGCAGGGCAGGCATGGCATGTGGGATCAAAGATCGAACCCTGCTCCCAGCACTTGCCAAAGCAGGCACTTAGATGCTGAGCTATCTCACCAGCCCTATGCACTAGGTTTAGATACAGAGAACCACTCCAATCTCAGTGTTCACAGTAATATTTAATGTATGTATTTTATATTTTGAAGTAAGAAGCATTTAAAAAGTAGCAGGCTTACAAACTGACACTCTCAGGGGCTGGGGAGATGGCTCAGTGGAATAAGCACTTCCCTGGCAAGGGCAAGGGCCTGAGTTCAATCCATGGTTCTGCCAAAAAAAAAAAAAAAAAAAAAAAAAAATGACACTCTCACCTTTTCATCATAGGACGCTGCAATGACATGAGAAAAACATACTCAACCACAGCTGGCATCAGACCTTTCTGTCCACACACACATGTCAGTGCTCTTAAAAATATACTAGCACAGTTCAACAATAGAAAGAATGAAGTACTGTCACTCCCCATGACACAGAGGAATCACAGCACCGTGCTGAATGAGAGAAGAGACACTCAGGCTGAATGCTGCCCGACTCCACTTAAGGTGAAGCAAAGCCTAAGGACAAAACTCCATCAACAGCTGCCAAGGACTACGGACAGGGAGAAAGGACTAGCCAGAGGTAAGAGGAAACTTTCTGGGGTAACAGAAACATTTTTTAACTATATCTGTGCACTCAGAAAGGAGGAACTTTACTTCATGAGATGCATGAACAGAAGCAGAGATGCTAGATTCCTCAGTGGAATGGTGCAGCAGTGACTGCCTTTGTTCATGGAATATTCATGTACTGTTATTTGTTGGTGCGGACCATGTGTACTAAGTATAGTGTGATGGTCAGATTCCCCCAAAGCTTCATGAGGTCACAGGGGGTTTGTGGAGGTGGTTCAATCTAGAGTGTGATTGATTCAAAATGCAATGCTGGGATTAAGGGTGGATGCTTGCTGGATCAGTCCACTGACTGGATTGGTACCACCCTAATCCCAGTAGACTGGATATAATAGGAGGCAAGAAAGAGGCCTATCTCTCTTGTTGCTTTTGTTGCCATCCCGCCTTGGTAACAGCTGACCGTGGACTGAATCCTCAATAAACTGTGAGCTAAGTAAACCTTTCCCTCTGTAACTTTGAACATTGGGTATTTTTGTCTCAGCAATGAGAAAAATAACTAAGACACATAATTACTTTTGGGATCCAAATATTTCAAGCAACTTTCTACCGGCTTTTAGATAAAATTAAAATACACATATGGACTTTAAATAGATTCTATTCAATACCTACATGCACACATATACAGTCTACCATTAACATGAAAACATCTCCACATTAAAGTGGAGTTTTAAAACAATCACTACTGAAAGTATAACTACCCAAGACAGCGATTTAAGAACAGATGGTATGGGGCTGGGGAGATAGCTCAGTAGAATAAGCGCTTGCCTGGCAAGCACATGAACCTGAGTTCAATCCCTGGCTCTACCAAAAAGAAAAAAGAACAGATGGTAAAGTTGAAGAGTCTCTTTTCTCTCAGCAATGTCACTTCTAGGTATGCCACCTAGTGACACATTCCCACAGGCATAAAAACCTCAGGATCAATCTATCCATTCATTTTTTGATGATTGGCTGGACACCAACTGATTCATTCATACACTGATATAATGTAGCAAGTTAAAAACAGGAAAGAAGGTGGGTGAATTAATAAAATATTAGGCTGAAAAAACAGCAAGTAACACAGGATGCCCTTTATATAAAATTTTACTACAGAAAACAATGCATTGCTCATTAATGCATGCAGGGTGTAAATATGCTATAACTGAGATCATGCGTTCATAGAGGCAGGAAGACAATGATGCTGGGCCATTTAGTTCATGAAGCAAGTAACTGAAACTAGGTGGTGCACACTTGTCAAATGTGGGCGATAGGAATATGAATATCATATTTTTCCAATGTCTTTTTTCCATGTTTGAAAGCTACATTAATTAGAAACGCACTATATTTTATGGCTTGTGTCTAGGTATCCCCCAAATCCACATGCATAAGTGGAGCTTTTTCAGAGGCAGATGGATCTAGAGAGCATACATAGTGTTAAAATTGATCCACGGTGCCGTGCTACAATCAAGGGCACTAGGATTAGGGGTGTGAGCGCTACTCGCCCTAAAAAGCCACGGTAAGATAAAGAGAGACAAAAATGCGCTGAGCCCTTGTGTATTTTGCTGCCTTCCACCCAAACTGTTTCTCCTCTCTGATGCCTGTCTGTGGGCCACACTGCTTAGAGCCAGAAGATTATAGAATAACACCTCTAACTAACCTCAGAGCTGTGAGCTAACTAAACCTTTCCTCCTTTAACTGCATGTTAGTATTTCGCCTCAGCAACAACAACAAAACATAGCTAAGACACTATTCAATCAGCACCTTTTGGGTCCTGGTTTGATATGGATTTTCCAGGGACTCAGTGCAGTCTCTGTGAAACAGCTGCTGTTCCTCATGGGCCATTTCATTACCTTCTCACCCTGGAATCTGAGGTCACTGCATTTATGTTCCTTGGACAGTCATTAACTTCAACCTTAAATTAAATTTAACAACCCAAGCAACTGTAAACCTAAGAAAATTAAAATCCACTGAGTTTAATAAATTAGTAGCCCTTGAAAAGCACCCACGCTCATTTTAGGCTACTGTGTAAATAAACTGAGAAACAACTATTTTTAAAAGTATGTAATAACAAAGTAACTGATTTCAGAAATGCTTTAAGTATCAGCAAACAAAATATTCTTTGTATGTAGAATTAAGTGACTCTTTGTCTTTCAATAGTATACATATTATTCTGTATCAATCTATTATCCTTAAAATTATCCCAACACAAATTATTTTAAAGCTGAGGATTTAAAGAAAGCCATAAGCACACAGTTATTCTCTTTCTGTCCTATTTCCTCAAAGAATAAAAGTTACAGAAAAAAGTCTCTGTTGGAAGGTGAACTTTGCATAAAACTGCCCTTAAACAGCAATAAGGCTCAATATATCTCATTTTAAATCATTCTTTAAAATTGACAGTTTAAGATCCTGAGTTTGATTCCCTGTACAAATAAAAATTAAAATTAAAAGCACTATTAAAAAATAAATTTAACGTGAGCCCCGAGTACTTGAGAAACTTCCCTGCTAGCAGCTCGATCTAAATGGCTAAAGCCCAGTGTTCCTCAGTGCTCAAGTTTCTGGTGCTCTGCCCGTCCTGTCAGAAATAGCTTGGTGACCATGCATAAGTGTCTCTTCTGCTCCTGGGAAGGCACATGTGAGCCAGCTGACCAAGGAAGGCTCTCACATTAACTCATGCCCACACCCAAAGATACCAGTGCTGTGGGTACCTCTAAATTGTCCAGCACATGGAGGAGGCTTTGGCTGAATTATTTTATTTTATTTATTTATGTTTATGTATTTGGTACAAGGTCTCATTATGCAGCTCAGAATATTGATCCTCCTGTTTTCAGCCTCTCCAGCGCTGGGAATGTAGGCATGCACCATCATGCTTGGTCCTGGTGGCCGGCTCAGCACACCCTGGGGTGGGGGCAGTGCTGCATGCAGTACTGGGGACTGAACTCCAGTTGGCTGGATTTATGCAACAAATATTACCTGCCTGTCCAGACAAAAACATATGTAATAAAAGCATATTCCCTGCACCTTTGATATGCTCTTGGGTCAGGCTATAAAATGGTAAGTGCCACTTTCTGGGCATAGCCAACAGTTTAACCTCTGTGTCAGATGCAAAGATCCAGGCCACAGCGCCGTAATTATCACAGGTGCACATTACAATCCCTAAGTAGTGAGTGATTTAGTAAGACCCAGGACTAGCATACAAATAGGAATAATGAAGCCAAATAAACAGCTTCCTGCCTCTGAAGCTGAAATTTTTAATATTCTCAATGCTTATAATATAGGCAACAAATCAACTTAAAATTTGAGTACAGAGTCCGGTCCAAGGATCCTGAACATATCTGTCAAGTGAAAAAGTGAGCTGGCAGGGCAGTAACCCTGGGCCCTGCAGAACAAGAGTTAGGCGGTTCCTGCTCTTCTGGTCTCTGTGCTGGGATGCTGGCTGCCGACTATTTACTGTAGCAATAGTGGTTTGGGATGCAATGCACACTGTTTACACTGTAAGTTTTTTTGTAAAACATGAAAGTTTTATATACTGGGCAAAAGCAGGGTTTTGCGCACACACACACACACACACACACACACACAGTCCTACAGAAAGCTGTATATGCATGTAGCATTTTGAGGTACTGAGACAGGTCTGGAAGCTAATGGCCAGCACTTTCAGCACCCCTTGGAACTGTAGAAGCCAATCAAACAGAACGTACTGAGAGGCAGTATTTTGTTTAAAAGAGAACTCCAGGGAAAAATTTCTTTAAACTCACAAAAAATGCTTACTATCCTATTACCTCCATTTTTTTTTTTTTTTTTTTTTTTTTTTTTTTTGGTCTTTTTGAGACAGGGTCTCACTATGCAGTTCAGGCTGGCCTTAAGCTCACTTTGTAACTCAGGCTGGTCTCGAACTCACAACAATCCTCCTGCCTCAGCCTTCTGAGTGCTGGCATTACAGGCCTGTGCCACCACACCTGGCTCCCTCCATATTTTGATCTTTCCTTATTGTAAATGATACGAGAATTGTGACTGAGAATTTCTAAATGTTATGAGCCTGTTCGGAACAGGCTGACTGCAAATCTGTGGGGCAGGAGGTGTGAGGCTGAGGCAGGATGATGCCCATCCAGAAAAGAAGCAGAAACGCAACCTTCTGAATTCAGTAGCTTTGAAATTCATAGAAAACTGAAAACTTATAAAAATGAAACTAGATACATGTGGACATATGTGGACAACATTATTTTTAAAGACAAGTAGCTATAAGCAAAAAATACTGTGGGGATATCTGCACAGACATGTAGAAGGGAAGCAAGTTAGAAAAATCATAAAAACATATTGGAAATATGAGTTTCAGTTGTTCAAAGAACTTCAAAGTACATGGTCTTTCTGAGAATGACACAACCCATAAAATTTTCAGAGTTCTTCATGACTAGCAAAGTCTGGGCAGTATTTCTGTTGCACTTGCTAAAGGCCCTTTCTCTGTTCCACATGCCCAAAACCTAAGGTCAAATCTGCAGAATTCTTTGCCTCCGACCAAGACACCCTGGTATCTGAACAAGTCTTTTGGAGATTATCATGGGATTTCAGTCCCACAATTGTGTTAGCTCACATGGCAAGGGTGCAGGAATTCCACAGACATGATTTCTATGCCCCAATCAGCTGACTGTAGTTTATCAAAAGCAGCATGTGGGGTGGGCCTGACCCAAGCAGATGAGGTTCTCGAGAGGGAGTGCAGAGAGGAAGAGACAATTAGTGTGGACCCTCACCTCGCTAAACTTGAAGACTCATGGAGAGGGCCATGGGGCAGGGCGCTGCAGGCAGAGACAGCAAGGAACTGAATTCTGTAGCCAGCCAGCTATAGAACTGGAAGGACACCCCGCCTCCTAGGGCTGAAGTCCTGACTGACACGCACAGCTGGCTGACGAAACTTGTACCCAGGACTCAGGGAAGCAGGGCCTGCTGGGTCACACATAAGATAACAAATGAGTGCTGCCTTCCGAGTTGCTAGGCTCACAACTTGTATCCAAAAGCAGAAAAATCACCTAGTCAGGCATGACAAGTCCAATAAAATGCATGGGCAAGGCAACCTGCTTAACAGCAAATACAAGTCTACTAAAGTCTATTAAAAAGATCAAAAGATAAATGGCTAGACTATATAAAATGAGAGTTCACAATTTTTTTTAAGTATCTGAAAATACAAACAACACACTGTATGATAGTTTTGTAAGATGCGGCCATCAGAAGAAACTGGCTGTGGGGCTGATGGGACAGCTTGCTACTATTTTTTACAGTTCCCTATGGATCTAAAAATAGTTCAAAATAAAAAAGTTAAAAATATGAGCAACTTTACTTATCCCAAGAAGAATAAAAACTAAAATAAACTACCAGTTTTCACCTCTAAGACTGGCAAAGATCAAAGCCCTGGCAGGCCCATGGCGGGACGGGCCTAAGGCACAGTTGTGCACTTCTGGGGTCACATAAGGCATTACCAGTCTGTTTACTGTGCACACTCAGCTCTGAGGTTTCACACAGGGCAGTCACAGCACGGGCTTTGGCAATGTCATCACTTAAACTACACGTGCCCTTTGGCCGAGCAATCCCTGAATTTTCAGAGACTTAGTTATTCTTGACTAGTGCACTAAACAGGAGGTCCAAGCCACTGAAGGGCCTGAAGCCACCGAACACGGGAGGTAACACACATGTCTTTTAATTAAAAAACAACTGATTAAAGTATGAAATAACCACACCCTGGCATCCTGTGCAGCAATAAGAACAAGGTGAATTCATCTGCACTGACATCAACAGGGCAGACTTGCCAGAGTCCCAAAGGACATGTTCCCAGCACACCAACTCCTAGGCCAGGATTTCTAAGGTTCCACCCAAGCCCCAGGCCTGGATGAAAAGAGCACGACCATGCCCCATAGAGAGCAGGGCAGGGGGATGGCATGGAAAGGACCCGGACAACACAGACCGGGATGTGAGAGGAAGATTGGGTGAGAGGCTGGATACCCACATAAGAATCTGGGTTCTAGCCCTGTAAAGGACTTGAAGTAAGATACCCTACTGACGTTACACAAAGCTTATGTTTACTGCAAATGAAAGGGATCCACTTGGTGACAGTCATAATAAAGGGCCCATCCCTGGTCTCAGTATCAATGTTTTATGGGATTTTAACACGAGCACTTGTGGTAGAGGGAGCCACCCAGGAAGCACACCTCACACCATGCCTGAAGATGCACTGGTATGCACACGACCAGGACAGTGCCTTGCAGAAGGACTCCAAGACAACATCGATGGCATTTTCTTTAGCCATGTAAATGGGTCCAAGTGCCTGGTTCAAGAAACTAGACAGCCTGTCCCACTGTACAGGTCCCTTCCCTAGCTCTTGGGCACACAGCAAAGAATCAAGTCAAAGTTTCACATACTGCCATGTTCCATCTGTCTTCTCGAGTCTTCTGTGCTTTTCAATCGGCTTTCAGAACTTTAGCCTGATACCAGCACACAGCGTGAACAGCTCTTAGTGAATGGGATTCATACTGTCAGATAAATTAAAATCTATGCAGCCTAGTGACTCAGTCTCAAACAAAGGCCACCTGTTCCAATTAGTGAGCTTAAAATAGTCCGTGTTATCTGAAGCTCAGGTTTCTGCATTTATCACAATGCTTACAAAGACATAGGAAAAGGGAGTTTTGCCTCTCAAAACACAACCGTGCACCCTGGAGGGAACACACTTAGGTGCGGAAGCCTGTGAGAGCATGCTCTGGTTGGGGCCAAGTGCTTCATTTGCACTCCTGCGCAGGGGTGCAGCTCTGGGCTCTGCTGAATTCCCTCACATTACAACGACCTACAGCCATATCCAGCCTAGGTTCAATTTCATGAAAATCAGAGCTTCAATTGCTCCTGTACCCACTATGAGTCCATCTCTGAAATTCCCCAAGATCTGTTACTTCTGGATGCTCTGCTCTTTAGCCCAAGACCTTCCACTGCCTGCCTCTGTTACTCTCAGGTTATCAGAAGGCTCCAGAAAACACATGCAGACACTCAGCCTGGAGTGAGCAGGGGTCACTTCTAGGATCTCCACCCAGCCACGACCACCATCCACCAGCTAGAGGTGACTTTGGTTCATCTCCGATAAAGGTAATTTCTGTTAAATTAAGTCAATCAATTCATACCTCATTTGACAAATAAAGGATTTAGAATTCATTATAGGAAACAAACACACAAATGGTCCCTAATTACACTGATTTGACTCCTTTTCAACTTTGAGGTAGTGTAAAGGTGACTCATTTGGTAGAAACTGACTTAGAATTTTGATCGTTTTGCTACACAATCGTGAAGGCCAACAACCAATACTCTACAGTGTATTGTTATAGCCCAGGAAACACATGGTCAGTTAAAAATAATATTAAGTCAAAAATGCACTTAACACAGCTCACTTAGCCTGGTCTATGTGAAACACACTCAGGGCCTCTGCACTTAGCCGGACAGAATCAGCTAACACAAAGCCTCTTTTATAATAAAGGGCCTATTTTATAATAAATATAACACACCTCACAGCCCTTTGGTTATATAGGTAAAAGTCCTCCCCACCATAAAGTTGAAAAACCTTTTTGACTATTATAAGCGGGGGCAGTAAGCATAGGACTGTCAGTGTGTACACAGAAAAAACACACACACATAAACTTTAAAATCAGAACATAGAAAACATACACTACCAAAAAAAGAGGAAAAATAAGCCATCCATACGCAAGTCACTTCATCATTCAGCTAAAATCTGAATGCCAATTTTTTCTTGGCCAAAGTAAAAGGAAAACATTAAATAACTCAAATTTTCACAATCCATGAGGAGGAAAGAATGTTTCTACCCCATAGGTCCAAAAGTATTTCAGGAGTGAGAGGAGAAGATATGTTAAAACTGGTGTTTTGGGGCCAGCTCAATAGCTCAGCGGATTAAAGCACATGCAAGCAGACGCATGGGCCAGGGGTTCGATCCCCAGGCCTGCCTGCTAGCCCCATACCAGGGCGCCCTGAGAGGGCAATTGAGACTGGGCGTGGTGGTGTGCACATGTAATCCCAGCTCTTGGGACACTGTAAACAGGCGGATCACTATGCATCCAATCTAGTAGTGAGACCCTCAACACACTGTATGTAGACCCTTCCCTAAAATACAGAAAAAAAAAAAAAAAAAAAAAACCACTGGTGTTTTGTTAAAGATTCTGAACTAATGAAGCCACAGCTCGCAGGGAGCAGGTTTCCCCTTTGCCTCCAGCCCAATCCAGTCTCTGTGCACTACAAGCTTCCTGGTGATGGGCTCCCACTTGCTAATCCATTTGGTCCAGTGTGGCGGCCCCACCTCTGACAACACTTAGCCAGGAGCACACCACTGGTACTCTAAGAACAAATTTAAGTCTCAGGGGATAAACGGATGAGGAAATATTAAGTAAGTCACAGTACAGGTGTGTGTGTAGGAGGGCCGGGGTGAGTAAGACAGGGGAACTGTGTCAAACCATGAATGATGCAGCGGCCAGAGCAGCCCCCACACCACCACACCACCTGCCATGGGTTTCCTAACTCCACTTCTGGTCCTTGCTCATGCAGCCGGTGCTTGGAAGAGCTCACATTCAAGTCCAGGCTGGAGTCCACATCTTCACCCTTTACTCTGTTCCTCAGAGACAGCGATTTGCACAGAATGAGGTTGGAGGAACAGGGAAAAAGTGGGGAGGGATCTTAGGGAGAAAATCACAGAGGTACGGGGAGGGGCCCGGCTGACTAAGCACCCCAGGGTCTGGTTTTGGAACTGGCTTCATGAAAGGATTACCCAAGAATAAGGTGCAGTGGGGTTGGAGACAGAAGCCCAACACAGAGGCTTCCAGATGCCTATGGAACAGCCTAGGTGGAGATATTTCTCAGTATGTGGTAAATGTCAAAACCTCCCTCCTGGCTGGCCTCAAACCAGTGTGCAAGTCACAAGGACTTTCCCTTGCAGGTCTGCCGTGAGTCCTTGTCTAGACTTCACTGGACACACTGTCAGGGCCATCAGACTCTGCCTGGAGGCCGGGCATGGTGGCGCATGCCTATAATCCCAGCACTCGGGAGGCTGAGACAGGAGGATTGTTGTGAGTTCGAGACCAGCCTGAGCTACAAAGTGAGCTCGAGGCCAGCCTGAACAGCATAGTGAGACCCTGTCTCAAAAAGACAAAAAAAAAAAAAAAAAAAAAAAAAAAAAAAAAAAAAAAAAAAAAAAAAGACTCTGCCTGTTTTGTCCCCCAGCCCTGGAGTAGGTGATGGTTTCTTTAACCTAGAATCCTTTGGTTGGGTTTGAAAATTGTGTTCTATGAAAGTTATATGCTTGAAAATATAAAATGTTTCCAGTAACAATTTTTTTTTTGGTATGGAGGCTTGAACTCAGGACCTTGTGCTTGCTAGGCAGTCACTTATGCTGCTGAGCTTTCTCCCATGCCTTGAGTAACAATGCCCTTAGTGAAAAATTTCCTTGCAGGCCCAGCACAGTCAAAATATAGGAACACAAGATAATGTTACACAAACTTGAGTTTCAGGCTATATACATAGACGTATGTAAGACCTAAGTGAATTTCAGATACAAACACAGGTCCCATCCCCAACACCTCACATATGCACTTGGAAATACTACAATTTTTCTAAAAAGAAACCTAAAATCTGAAACTTGTGATCCCAAACATTTTCGTTAAGGAAGGCAATTTGCACACTGAAAATCCCAGATCCTGGAAGATGCTAAGAGATGCCTCCAATGCAAGATTCACAGGAACTAAGTACTGTACTTCAAATCAGCAGGTGCTTCAAGTGGAGTCCAGGGTCCATGTATACATCCACCCTTTTTGTTAGGGGCACTACTGGGGATTGAATCCAGGGCCTCCACATTAAGCAGTAGCTTCAGCCTCCTTTTTGTCTTTTTATTTTTTCCTTTGAGACAGGATCTCACTAATTTGCTAATTTGGGCTCAAGCCTAATTTGCTTGGCTGCCTGCCTTAGCATCCAAAAGCTCTGGGATTAAGAGCATGTGCCACCACATGCAGCTCGAGACGAACCCTCAAGCTTGTGCACCTACATGCATTTCCCCACAAAACCTACCCCACCTGGTGCATGGTCAGGACAAGGGCAAACTCACTCCATAGAACTGGACAGTGAAAAAATCAAAGATGCTAAAAAGGGGCTACAAAAGGGCAATTTTTTTTTTAAAAGGTGGCAGTCATCCAGGATAGCTATGTAACATTATATACTGTCACTTCTCTTTTACCCTGGCACCCAAAACTCTGGAAATAAACTTCAGCAGACAATGACTGAAGATTATATCATTCAAACATACATTTTTCACCTAGAAGACTCCCAAAAATTTAAACCTCTTCATTAATCCTCTACTAAAAATAATTTTAAGTTCTAATTCAACCCACTTAAAGAGAAATGTTTCTCCCATAACACAGGCCATTAAGTTGGTAGACTCTGGTTCAATCCCCCAGCACCATACCTTTTTAAGGGATTCTCTTTCAAGGCAGCAAATGGAAGAAATAATTAGTCCTAATCAATCTGTACTAGTTACATAACTTTCCTGTTACAGTCTGGTTGACACACATTTCTACTTCTGCAAGTGGAAGGTTTTGGAGTTAATGTCTAAATTCCCGTCAGGGTCCAGGGGTGTAGCACAGTGGCAAAGTGCATGTTTATAACATTTGCAAGATCTAGATTCTTACACACGGTTTATAACATGTGCAAAGGCTCCAGCATCAGAAAAATGAATGAATGAAAGAATGATTCCTTTCCAGTTCTAATAGGGTAAAATCTGGGTGTGTAAGCTTTCAATCATTTGCCAATGAGGACCCCACAGAGAATTCCTATGTGGCCCCAATGATAATCACCAGTCATTCAAATGTCATTTGTAGGGGAGCTACACTAAATCGGAAGCCTTTCAGGAAATAATCCTTCAAAGTCCTGGTCTCTGCGGAACATGCAAAAGCATGGGATATCATATCAGTGGTGTGTCTCCAGTCAAACACAGCTGCTGTCATGGTAGAGAGCTACAGTACCACTGTGCATTTTGCTATTACTCCTCTCAACCTAGCACTCATTGAGCATTTGGCAGGCTTTGGCACTGGTCAGCACTGACACACATGACACTGCTTAATCTGACAGCAGCCCTCCCATACGGCTCCAGAACTGGCACTGCGGACCACACCACTGAACTTCACCAAGTGCAGTGTGTTGTGGTAAATGCCAGCAGTGGAGGGACTTCTCAACAAGATCACCAGGTGACTGCACACACAACCACAGAGACAGTGGGGTGGACCACTGCCCAGTCACGGGGCTCTATGGAGGAGACCTGATCGCTGCTGCAGTGGCGAACTTCATGGCTCCAGGGAAAGCCGACCGTGCTCCTCCGGGGCTCATCATCCAGAGACAGAATCAGGGAAGAAATGGTTCAAATGATCTTAAACCATGACAAGTCTTTAAGACTCACCCAAACTACTGGCCGTCATGAAAAGTTCAAAACTATCACTCTGTAGCACTCACTGGAAGTTTACAGACAACATGTGACTGAGTACAACAAATGTCTGTAGCTGCTGATACATTGTGTCAGGTTGGCTAGATCCCGGGGGTAGGGGTGGGCCGGGCCCCAGAGTGACTCAGCATTTAAAGGGTATATGGAAGGGCAAGGAAGGCTCTGTGCCACTGCCTTAGAAGAGCTTGAGAAAGAGGCTTGACAGACACCACAGATGCTGCTCCTCTTCTGCTTTTCGTGGCTTTCTACCACCATGAACCCTATTGTCTGCCTTGGCGCCAACAGAGCATGGACTGAAACCTCTACTAACTATGAGCTACAAAGTGAGCTTAAGGCCAGCCTGAACTGCATAGTGAGACCCTGTCTCAAAAAGACAAAAAAAAAAAAAAAGAAAAAAGAAAAAACCTTTCCTTCCTTCATTTTGAGTGTCAGGTATTTGTCCCAGCAATGAGTGAAAACTAACTGAGACATCAGCAAAGGATGTGTGGTAAGAATTTAGGGTACACAATATAAGCAGGTTCCAGGGAAAAGCTGAACACATTTATTCCCAGGCACCTAACTGTTTTCTAAGACTGAGCAACCTGATGAGTTTACTAAGATTCAGCTGCTCAGCTAGGGTACTAGAGGGGCAGAGAGCTTGGTTAGAAACCTGATTGTATCAGTCAGTGCTCACTAGAGAAACAGGTTTGTTTAACTCAAGATGTACAGACATTGATTGATTAATCAATCACTTAATCGACTGATAGGTGAATGAGGGAGGCCCACAATGGCTGCCTACAGAGTCAATGCAATAAAGTGCAAAAGGGCTGCCTGTGCACTGAACAAAAGGATCCACTTAAAGGTTACAGGCCAGGAGCTCACCGTAGCGTTTCATGTGAGTCTACATCAAGAGGTGGAAGAGTCTGTTCTGAAAGCCTAGAGATGGATGTCCAAGCGAAGATGAAGACTGGGGCTCCTCCAAAAAATATCAGCAAGATGTCCTTCCTTCTCCTTTTTATTCTATCGAGGCTACAAACCTATTGGTTGGTGTCACTCATACCCAAGGAGGCGGGTCTTCTGTCTTCAGTAATGCCTGCAGCCATACCCAGAACTTGCTAAGCCAGTCACTTGTGAGTTTCTTATTGAAACTCACACAACAGTGAACTATCACACAAATTATGTCATACAGAACTGAATTCAAATCCTAGCTCTACCATCATTTCTTAACAGCCATGGATCTTGGACAAAAGATTAACCCTCCTGGTCCTTAGCCTCCTCATCTGTAAAATGAGCCTACATGTAATGAGTACTATGAGGTTAGGGAAATGGTGTAGCCGGAGTACTCACCATCCCCTGACATGCTGTAAGCAATCCATACGTGCTGGTCACTATTGCTACCACACTCATCTCATTTATGGTCCTTTCTCTCCTTATAGAGGACTAATCACCAAGCTTTCCTCCAAGTCAATGAAGTGGCTGGATTATGCACAAATCATATATCCTGATGTTCCTTTTCTAAGGGAAGAAAAGTCCTCATTCTGATTCACAATACAGTGATTCATGGTTGTCTTCTTTCTCTCTCACCACCCCCTCCATGGAAAACACAAAAACACAAAGGAGAAACAGCAGGGCTGAATGCTGCAGATTTTCTGGAAGTCAAGATGTGGGCACTTTTCACCCAAGACTTGGCCAATAGCTGAACCTGAGCAGCAGCCCTGGAACCCCAGGCAGATGGTCCGAAACAGAACACATCCTGGGAAACAACTGGTAGCAGCTGCCTCAGTGCTGGCAGTGGATGCAACAAGTGTGTGCACTGGTGGTGGCTGGCACTTTGCTCTGTTCTGTAGGGAGCCCCAGAGATCTTGCAGCAACACAAAGCTCAAAAATGTGCCCCTTTAGCCTTCCCAGCCCAAATGTGGAAAGAGAACCTCACCACTACTCAGTTACTCTAGTGGACCACTGAGGGTACAACCAACCACGGCTACAACAGCCTTCACTATCCACTGGGCTTACTACTTCTCTGGCCCAGTGTCACCTATGGCACACTCTGTCCTCTCGCCCCATCTCATGCGCCCAGGTTAAGTGTGCAATCACTCACTTCTTCCACCACTGCCTGACCAGTTCCACCATGAGGAGGGCTGTGCATGATCTCCTCCCACCCTCCTCTCCTCGGTGGCCCCTGGTCATTACTTATCATGCTGGGGCCCTAGGCCTGACCCATGGAGCACCTTCTTGTGGACTGCAGGTGACAAGCACATGGCTTTGGCCTCAGGTGTTAACTGCTTCTGCAAGAGAGAAGGCTGAGGCCTAAGGCCACAGGTACAGTAACAGTAATCATCTTCTGGACACAAAGCTGCTGGAGAGAGCTGGCCATTTCTCTGACTGCTGTGCCCTGGGACCCAGAAGCCACTCAACTCTGGCTCCCAGTTCTCTCTCTCTCTCTCTCACACACACACACACACACACCAACACCACACATGAGGCAAGCAGGGTACTGGGAAACACAAGGCAGAAGAGACATGAAGTGCCAGGGAAGTCCACACCGCTCACAAAATTTCAAGCTTCTAGAGCTTTTCTACATAGCAAAAATCAGTAAGGTTCTCTAGTGAATGCTTCCTTGGTACTTGGCATTATGTTGTTTATTTTATAGATATTACTGCATTTTTCATTTCTTGCAATACCAGTCTGTGGAGATGTGAGAACTGAGGCTTAGAAAGCTCAGAGGCCAAGGTGGCACTGATAACAAGCCACCCAAAAGCCACATCTCCAGGACAACCCTTGAGGAAGTGGGTCTGTAGACTTTACAGGCAATATGGAGTAGGAGTCGGGGAAGGTCTGCAGGGCTGTCTAAGGCAGGAGATGGTGGGGACATGAAGGAAGGGGCCAATTCTGGAGAAGTGTCCCTGGAGGTTACAGGGATGGAAGAGTCGTGCTAATGGCACCAACAAAGTGGGGAAAGGATTTGCTTTACATACTGATTAAAAGAATTAACTTGCTGGCTGTGGTGACATACCCTTGTAATCCCAGGACTTGGAAGACTGAGATAGGAGGACTACCTCAGGTTTGAGGCCAGCCTGGACTACAAAGTAAGTTTAAGGCCAACCTGAGCTGCTTAGCAAAATCCTATCTCAAAAAAGGTAGATAATAAAGAGCTAACATTTAGACACACACAACTTTTTTTTTTTTTTTTGCAGACACTTCTAATTTAAGATTCATAGTTACTCCCTAAAGACTACTATTGCCTCTCTTAGAGAAAGGTAGCTGGAAGCTGAGAAAGCTTTCTAGGATCTTGGCCAGGGGCTACCTGGAAATTGTGAAAAGCCAGAATATGGCCCAAGTTGGTTTATCCTAGAGCCCCAGCTGTCCACAGTTATGCTCATGTGGTTAAAGTTGACATTTTGAACACTGAAAAGGAGATGAACTAACAAACATTTCATTCAAACATAAATGATTAACAAAACCAGTTTCTGTATAGAAGGCAGACTGCTTGGATTCTTAAAACGATGATAGGCTTTAACTATTTAGGACATGAAAAAAAGGGGGGGATTCCAATTATGTATGCTCTCTGCTTAAAGCAGAGAGATATTATGTGTGTCAAGTTAACAAGCATCATTCCTGATAAAGATAAACTTGAAAAACATATGTGATACAACTTGTTAGAGACAGTCACGAAACTCATTAATTTCATTACATTTTTGCTTGGGGGTGGTGGTGGAATCTAGGTTAATTCACCTGGCTATAAAAATAGACTCCTACAGTGTTAAAATAGTATACTGCCTCATTGCTGCTCCAGAACCAGAGGGTTGAACAGGCCTAGGGAGAAAGGCTGTGTATTATCTCAACAGAGTAGTAATTCTGAAATTAAAAAGAAAAAACATGACCAATCAGTAACCCAATGACATGTTCATGCAGAATGCTGGGAAGAAACTGTATATTCCTGAAAGGTTAATCATGGCCTTTCATTATGTGCCTCCAGTTGTTATTAGCATTTTACAACAGCTAATTTACTAAATGAGTTTCTAAACCCTATTCTAGTTTATTCCCAAGAAGGTGACATCGAGACATTAAACCCTAATATCATTTGACGTCTTCCTTTGTATCACATACTTTCTGGGTATAAGGATAAAATGTCATTAGAGCTGGACCTAATTGAGTTCTACAAAATAGGAGCTAGAATCATTAACAAGCTGAATACTTTCTGCACAGGAAAATTATTTTCGCTTTCCCTTCATTACAGCAGACTTATCAGAGCCCTAAGGACAAGCTGAAAATTACATTGGCCCCACAGGAGAGAAAGTTCTTTTAAATTTGCAAAGCATCCACTAGTTCTCCTGGTTCCCTTCTGTATCAATAATAAAAACCCTGGGCTCTCAAGAATCCAGCATTCCTGCTGTGGAACCTGGGTGATCAAGGTCCTCTGTAGTTCTAGCCATCCTCTTCCAGTTCTTTTAGCCCCCAATATCTCTCATTTGCACAATAAGTTAATTTAGAATAATCGCTACAGTGTTTCAGTTTTAGCACACAGTCTAGTTACAAATCAGGTAACCCACATGCTGACAAAGCAATGTAGCAGGTATAAATCCGTCAACAAATTAAAAAAAAAAAAAAAAAGAAAAAGAAACTCCCTTCATAGAAGATTCTGCCAATTTCCCAGAAAAACAGATGATGTGGAAATGGCATGCTGGCAGATGAAGCCGAGACAAATGAAATTCTTACATTTTTCACCTTGGTAGCTGAGGCACCAACTCTTTATCATCCGCACTTTACAGGAGGGAGTTTGAAAAAGTTCCATGAATTTTGCCAATTGTGTCAGTGCTGTGTAACCCGCAAAGATTACTAATCTCGCTGTTTACATAAAGTTTATCACAGTTGTGACAGGGGAAACTCAGCTTCCACATTTTCAAGTCTGCAATCTCTTCTGTCAAGCCAGGCACTAACTTGACAGACCTGCCCCTGATTATAAACTCATTAGAAAAAGCTCTGTGTCAGAAGGACCCGGCATCACTGAAGACATTTCTAACAGTAGGTAACGACAACAACAACAAAATCTTTATACTCTTCCACATGGAGTTTCTGATTACTTTCATAACAAACTGTTACAAACTTCTGTTTAAAGGGGCAAAATTAAGGGAAATTGCAAGGGTGCAAGGGATATTTATTATTCCATCAACGTATGCAAATTCTGAAAACAAATCACTCGGTGAAACTGATGAAGGGGTGCTAAACGGGAAACAGGCAACTACACCAGGGATCTGTCACTTCCCTTTCAGGACAATCGATGGCAATTACGACTGAGTGACCCCCCCCCCAATCGCGCTCGCATGAGAGGCCGGACACACTAGTCATTTTCACCATTCCCACCAAGGTCGTCCCTGGCTCTCCACAGGCACGGATCCTGAGCCACCTCCATGCACTTCACAAGGGAAGGCTCACACCCAGATGTCCAGTTCTGGGACAAGTCAGGAGTTGGCGGCGCAGAAAGCAACTCCAGGTTCTGCGACCAGAAGAGATGCATGTGAAGGAGGAAAGGTAAATGACACTGGATTGGCCAAGAGGCGCGCGGATTGCACTGCCCGGCGTCCGCCCGGAGGGCGGAGGTGTCCCCGTGACAGGGCAGCGTCCCCCGGCCCGGGCCCGCGCTGCGCGGCGGCTCTGCCTGTGCGGGAAGAGCTACCGGCTCGTCTCCGCGGCTTGCTCAGAGCTGCTATTTTCGCCCACTGCCAAAATCAGCAACAGCAAATTACACGGCAAACAATGGCGAGGGCGCCCGCCCGCTCCGCGCCGCTGCAACTCCGGAGAGCCGGCGCCGGGCGCACGGACTTCGCACGCGGTCGCACGGCGCTCCGGTCCGCGCGCGCCCGCGGGGCTCCGGGGAGGTGGCCGGGTCTGGGAAGGCTCCCTTCGCGTCCGCGCGCAGGGCGCTCGGGGCGGGGCACGAAGTGTCGAGGACCTCGGGCCGCGGGACCGCGCCGGGGCCGAGAGTCCGCGCCGCCCGCGCCCCTCCGCGCCGCCGCCCCGCCCCTCCGCGCCGCCCGCGCCCCCGGCCCCGCCGCCCGCGCCCCCCGCCCCGCCGCCCGCGCCCCCCGCCCCGCCGCCCGCGCCCCCACCCGCCCGCGCCCTTACCCGGCTCTTGCAACGCTGGTGCCGGCCCGGGTCCGAGTAGGTCCGATCCACGGTGAGCGCCGTGTCGCTACCCGGCATCGCGCCGCCGCTCGTGCCGGGAACTTGGCCGTCGCCCGGGACCGCCGCGCGGCGGGCTGCTGGAGCGCGGCCGAGAGGGCGCGCGACCGCAGATGTGCCGACTCCCGCCCGCGCGGCCGCCCTGCGCCGCCGGCGCCGCGGGTGGGGACGGTGGGGCGGGGCCACGAGGCTCCGCCCCTCCCTCGCGCCCCGCCCCGCCCCCGCGGCGCCACCCTGCTCCAGGTGCGGTTTCCAGGCCCCCCTCTACCCCGCTGGGCTGAAACTTGTTCCAAACCTTAAGAAGTCCGCATTCCCGAAATGCGAGCATCGTTGACCCAGAGGACTTGAGTGTTTATGATAAACGATGGCTTTAAACGCAACACGCTGACCCTCTCTTGAAATGCCTTCATTCAACAGGCGCTACGGACAGCATCTGTAGACCAGACCCTGGACTGGGGACTAGAAGGGGTTTTTAAAAAAACATTTCCCTTTTATGACACCACTGAGCATACAACATAGTTTCCCTTAAACTAAGATCCATCTGTGTTGTGTATTTGCGTTTTTGCACATCTGGCTTACCACGTTGTAAGCTACTTGGAACTCCACACCTAGCTTTTCATTTTAGTACAGTACTCTCCGTTCCCTGCCAGAAGGAAGTCGGAGCCTGGGACACGGACTGATGGACAATTAAACAGCAGAGTCGGAACAGAAAAAGGCAGAGCCCCTGGTCTACCTGTGTGCTGGTGGAGACCGGTTAGCTAACTGAAAGTAGCTCTGCTTTCAAGGTGAAAAGACCAGCCTTATCCTGCGGGAATTGACAACCTGCTGGAGTTCCTAAACAGAGAGGCAACATCAAAGCAAAATTCCAGAGGTTGCCTGTGCTGGTGGGAACCTGTATCTGTAATCCCAGCACCCTGAGGCTGAGGCAGAAGGACTGCAGGGAGACCGCCATCTCAGAAACAGAGGAGCCGAAGATGTAGCTCTGTGGGAAGGCTCTGTCACCGCCCCCCCCCCCCCCGCAGAAAAGGTGTATCTGAACCTCAGAAGCACAGATTAAAGGCAGAGAAGGGACAGGGGTTAGATGGCAATTGGGAACCCAAATGTTTTTAGGAACAAATTGAATTACAAATGACAGCACATCCGTCTAGCTGGTTAGCTCTTAGAATGGGACAGTGTACACGTGTGACAATGAAATTATATTTTACATGTAAGGTGTGATGTAAAAACTACTGTGAATGGTTAACTTTAAAAAATTATTACAGCAAAAGACACATGACCGTTAATCTCCAGAATACTACCCCTTACTTTGAACATCGTCTGCGCCTCTCTCCGGAGCAGCTCTGGAAGTTAGTTCTTTCTCGTGAGTGGCTGTGCTGCCACGGCTGCCCGAATGTCCCAAGTCAGTTCCAAACGCTTACTTTTCATGGTCATTTTTTATTCTGGTGAAGAGCTAGAAGGCCCCCAATGCCAGATCTAGCGAAGACTGGGGATGAGCGCGAAAAGATGTAACCACAAGCCTGCTACACTGAGCAGCGCCACTCCCTGCATTTTTTTTAAAGGCATGCCTTGTGAAGCCACTCACAAAAAAGGACTCAAGGGCCGCTTCCAAAAGCGTCAAGATGGGCCAGGGAGATAGCTCAGTAGAATAAGCACTTGCCTGGCAAGTGTAAGGGCCTGAATTCAATCCCTAGTTTGAAAAAAAAATAAGATAGGGGTTGGGGAGATGGCTCAGTGGAATAAGTGCTTCCCTGGCAAGTGGGGGGTTGTGAGTTCAATCCTCGGTTCTGAAAAAAAAAAAAAAAAAAAAAAAAAAGATCACATAAGTTTGTGCAAAGAGAGGAGGAATGTTTTTGAGGGGGGTTGACAGCAATGTTTTTTACTTTTAAAAAGCTTTTTAAACTCAAACACCCCTGTGTGTCACACCATTATAGTTAAAGGGAAAAAGCAATGAACAGGGGACAGGCTAGATAGCTCAGCAGATTAAGCTGCTGCTCAAGCAAGGGCAGGAACTGGGATTGGATCCCTGGCACCATATTCTGTGCCAGCCCTGCCCCAGATTGAGACCCTGTACCAAATACATAAAAAAAGCAATGAGCAGAACAATATATATGGTATTTTTTTACACCATTTGTGTAAAAAAAAAGCATTCATACTCACACATATGGCTATCTGTGACAATCGATATAGAAATGAATAGATTAAAAATGAATCCCATGGGGCTGGGGAATTGGCTCAGTGGAATAAGCACTTCCCTGGCAAGTGCAAAGGCCTGAGTTCAATCCCCGTTCCTCCAAAAAAAAATGAATCCCACCGAGGGAACAACAAGGTAGCTACTAGGCAGTAATGGAAGAGAGATTTATTTTTGATTGTGTATACTTATTAAAACTTAATTTGGGCCAGCCAGATAGCTCAGCAGACTAAAGTGCCTGCTTAGGCAGAGTGCAGCACTGGGGTTCCATCCACCTTCCCCACCCCATCCCCACATGCTGGCCCCACCCCAGGGGCAGGCTGAGATGGCAATTGAAGCTGGGCATGGCACACGTATAATCTCAGCACTTGGGAGGCTGAAAACAAGAGAATCACTACAAGTCCAATATATGTAGTGAGACACTGTACTAAATACATAAAAATAAAAAACTTGATGCACTGGGGGCATACACTCAGCAAAATATCTGTTCTCTTCTGTTTTTGTTTTTTGAGATAGCATCTTCAGGCTGGCCTTGAACTCCGGTAATCCAGGCTGGCCTGGAACTTTCATCAATCCCCCTCCTTTAGGCTCCTAAGTGCTGGGATTGATCACAGGTGTGTACCACCTTAAAGAGGGTACATTTTTTAAACTCAGTTTAACAAAACTCAGGAAATCTAGTCCTAAGGCCATTAAAAAAATTAAATAAACACTTTATAGTTTTTCAGGTAAGTACTCTCAACACAGAAGAGAGCAACCACATGTTAGGGGACATGTGTGATAGAGTGACATATTAGCTGGGGGGGCAGAAACCAATTGACAAGACAGCATCTGGGTAACGGTGGGGAGTGTGTGTACCCAGGAGTGCACACATGTGCAAACCTCAGTTAGAACGCCAAGCCAAGGGCTCGGAGGTAGGAATGCTGAAGAAACAGTCTAGAAGAATTTAGAAGAAGGCCCTTGTTTCCTGAAGGGCAATAGGAGACAAGATCAGGGAAGTCCTGGAGGATCTGGTTGCACAGGACTTTTTAAGCCCGTTTAAGAACTTTGGTTTTAACTGAGAGGAAGAAATAACAATTTGAAATTATTTTTATTTCTTTTTGACACATGATCTCGCTATGCAGCTCAGACTTGTACTGATCCTCCTGTCTCAGCCTCCCCAGCACTGGAATTACAGGTATGAACTCTTGGTTCTGGGGCTGGCCTAGCATGCAGTACCAGAGATTGAACTCAGGTTCTTGGGATTGCCAGGCCTGCACTTATGACATCGAGCTATCTCCCCAGCCCAATTGGAAAATTTTTGAGCAAAAGAATAGTATGATTTGCCTTTTAATTTAGGGAGAAGGAAAGATCCCTACCTTACCACATACACCTAAATCAATACCAGAGAAGGTAAAAGCCCAAAATCAGGGGGAAAAAAATCCCTTGAAATAGTGAGAAGAGGGGTGGGAGATAGCCCAGCAATCTAAGTGCCTGGCTGGCAAGTGCAAGGACCCAGGTTTGATTGCTGGTTCTGCATGCCTTGCTGGCCCTGGAACCCTGGGCTCACCATGCAGTCCACTGAAACCAGAAGTGGTGGTGCACACCTGTAATCTGAGTACTGGGGAGGCTGAGACAGGAGGATCACTATGAGTCCGAGTTGCATAGCAAGATGCTATGACAAATAAAAGAATAAATTAAAGATTAAAAACAGGAAATGATGAGAAGAAAATAAAAGATCATGGTCATGAAAACCAAATGAAGAAGCAAGTTAGAAAGAATATAGACCATTCAACCTTGACACCACTAAAAATGTAAACTGCTGTTCATTTTACTGTGGAAAGAAATAATAACATAAAAAGGATAAGCCATTGTCCTAGCTTTAAAAATTCATATGAGCAAACTTTACAAACAATACTGAAAAACAAAATACAAAGACTTAAAAGTCTTACTTATGGTAAGATTCTCTTTGTGTAATTTTTTTTTTTTTTTTTTAATTTAGTGCAGGGTCTACAGCATCTCACTACACAGATGGAACTTGTAGTGATTCTCCTGTTTTCAGCCTCCCAACAGCTGGGATTACAGGCATGTGCTCCACCATGCCCAGTCTCAAATGCTGTCTCAGGGGCTGGGCTGGCACAGCAGGCTGGGATTGGACTACCAACCCCTGCATCTGCCTAAGCAGGCACTTTAATCCACTGAGCTATCTGGCTGGCCCATACATTTTTTAAATATTTAAAAAATGGAATTTCTTTACTAAACCTATTAAGAAAAAAAGCAAGTGCTGGCAAAATTCATGACAGTATCTCTGTTGAGATGCTGAAGAAGAATTCACTAGGACAGGGGTACAAGATTAGAAATTATAATACTCTTTAATAAATGATTGTACATGGGGTACGCATTCATATTCATTCACACACCCAATTGTTCAGAATAATTTAAAATTTTAAAGGGAACCAATGTTATGATGTCATCCTCAATCCTGGAATTGAGATCACTAGTAACTTGTGCAATAACAGCTCATCCAAACGCGAAGCCTGATATGAACGCAAGATAGTCTGGGGCTGTGAGGTCATCGTGTCTACTTCATCTTACAGAGATCCACACTGAAAACCTGTGACTGTCCTTCTCCCCTCACCTGCCTGGTACCTCCACTGCCCCATCCTGGCTACTTACAAGAAGTGCATTGTGCAGGGGTGTGTGTGTGTATGTCTGTGCAATGATAGGCCCAGAACCCTGTCCCCATGTCCACGCCTGTCTTGCTGTCCTAGGAAGAGAATCATATCCTGAAATGCTGACCCTCAATGAGAGGGAGGAATTGAATCATTGTCAGCCTTGATTAAATTTCAATTAGCAGAGGGTGCTCTTTCTTAAGCTCACTTAGATTTATTTCATCATCTGGATGCCCAGAAGCCGGACTGCTGGGCACTCCTACAAACTAATTTTTTCAATACACAAATTAAATAGCACAAGAGAGAGCTCCGCAGAAAAGAAAGGAAGGGAGCAGCACTCACTGCCATCTGGCTGTCCTTGGGGAAAGTGGGGCCCAAGGGGGAAGCGACCTCCCTTCCTTTAGGGGTGATGCCAGCACCCAGGCTTTGGTCAGAAGGCGTGGTGTCAAGTTTCCCCTGGCTTTCCCCTGGAGAGGTAAGAAAGTTCTGCCTCTAACTGATGACCTGCAGCCTCCACAGGCCTCTCTCTATAAAGAGCAAAGAAGAACCTGAAAAAGTTAAAGTGACATGGCAGGAACAAGGAGGCATTCAAAGGGTCACAGCGGGGGTGTGAAACTCGGACTTTCTTCCAGAGTGTGAGGAGCACAAGGCAGCACACACTAAGCACCAAAGAGGCAGAGCAAGTTTCAAGTCTGCAACGATGAGGTCAGACTTCATGGGGGTGGGGGGTGGGGGGTGGCATGCGTGGCTTTGTGGTATAGACTTGTTGGTTTTGTCTGCCTAGCACGTAGCCTGTTACTCTGGAAATGGCTCCTAGACTTTCTTTTGTTTTTCTTTTATTTTTATTTTTTAGGGAAGGGGCTACAGGGTGTTCAGGGTCTCACAGCCTCTCAATAATAGCTGGGATTACAACTGGGATTACAGGCATGCCCCAGGGGTGGGGCCTGCATATCAGGCCCAGGGATTGAATCCCCAGCCCCTGTGCTTGCTTGCAGGCCCTTTAATCTGTTGAGCTATTTGGCTGGCCCTCCTAGACTTCCTTTTGGGACCCACAGCTTTACTCTCAACCCAGACGGCCCTGGCTCTGGAAGAGGCTCATGGTCAATGGCGGGGGCTCACTCGCTATCAGTTGAGCAGGGATTGGCACAAGACCTTGTCCCAGCCAACCTGAGTTCCCCTGAGGTGAGGCAGAGCTGTGCCCATCTAGACAAGGAGATGCCCTGCCCCATGGTCACCAGAGATGCCCAGGATGGTCATGTCCTTGGTACAGTGGTAGGACAAAGGCAATGGTGACACAGTTCCTTAGGTCTCTTGGTCTTGCTGTCATCATAGGAAAAGGAAGGGGACAAAAGGAAAATCTGATTTTCATGATGACATCCCAAGCCTCTTCTAAAGTAAAGCAAATATTTTCCTTTTCATATTCCATTTAAATTAAACAATATGGGAAAAATAATCCGTTGGGAGAAAATTCATAAAACTAAAAGGGCAAAAGAAAGAAGCAATCAGATTTTTAAAATGTATTTATAGCCAGGCATAGTGGTGTATGCCTGTAATTCCAGCACTGGGGAGACAGAGGCAGGAGGATCTTTGAGAGTTGGAAGCAATCCTCGACTCCAGAGTAAATTCAAGGCCTGCCTCAACCTCACAGTAAGACTTTGTCTCAAAACACAAAGGAAATGTTATTTAGCTTGACATGAACACAGGGATCTTACATGTATCTGATATCTGTTAGCAACATCAGAAAATGTTGAGGCCAGCCAAATAGCTCAGCAGATTAAAGCACCTGCAAGCAGGCACAGTGGTTGGGGGTTCGATCCCTGGGCCTGCCATGCCAGCCCTGCCCTGGGGTGTACTGAGAGGGCAACTGAGATTGGGTATGGTGGCACGTGCCTTTAATCCCAGCTCAGGAGCCTATAAACAGGCAGACCCCTACAAGTCTGACCTAGTACTGAGGCCCTGAACACCCTGTAGACCCTTCCCTAAAATACAAGAGAGAGAGAGAGAGAGAGAGAGAGAGAGAGAGAGAGAGAGAGAGAGAGAGAGAGAGAGAGAGAAAAGAAAACGTTCCTGCCAGGGAGCCTCCTGCAAATGCTCACTCCTAGCACTTGCATTTAATTGCTGACACAGCACATTCCATATGACTGTAAGGAAACAACCACTGCTGCTTCCTTAGCATCAGCAATCTTGTGGCACTTCTACTTGGCAGTCTTCTGATAAAGAACAGGAGAGTGGAAACCTGGACAGAAACTTGCAGAACCCTGGACATGCCTCCCGACACGCTTTTCTTAGCAAGTGCAATCATTTTGCGCTTGTGGTTTCTCAAGTACAGTGATTATCAAAGCAGGTTTACAGACAACATCCAAGCAGCTAAAATTTGCCTTTCCTACAGACTCAAGGCAGACACACAAAAATGGGTTTCATCTGACCAAAATAATAAACTGTTGCTGTTTTAGGGAAAAACTCATAAGGGGATGAAAGATAAGAAACAGAGGCCGAGGAGATGGCTCAGTGGAATAAGTGCTTCCCTGGCAAGCACAAGGGCCTGAGTTCAATCCTTGGTTCTGCCACAAAAAAAAAAAAGAAAGAAAGACAAACACACAAAAAGAAAATATTTTTCGAAAACCACATATTCAGAAAAGATACGTATATGAATGTATTAAGAAGTCTCAAAATGTAATTAAAGGCTGGGTGTGGTAGCACACACCTGTGATCCCAGCCATGGGGAGGCTGAGGCAGGAGGATTACCTCGAGTTTGAAGTCAGCCTGGGCTACATAGCTAGATTCTGTCTTTAAAAAAAATAAATTAATTAAAAATGTTAACAATCTAAAAATGGGCAAAAGACATAAATAGACATTGAAGAGAATTTATGGATGGCAAGTAGACATCATGCACCATAACAGAGGCACACATTAAAACTACAAGTGCATATCACTACTGATATGTTGGAATATTTTTTTTTTTTTAGAGAAGGGTCTACAGGGTGCTCAGGGTCTCACTATTAGATAAGACTCATAGTAATTCTCCTATTTACAGTTGCCCAAGTGCTGGGATTACAGACACATGTCACCATGTCCAGTCTCAATGGCTGTCTCATTGTGCCCTGGGGGCGGGGCTGGCATGGCAGGCCTGGGAATCAAACCCTCACCCCCTGTGCTTGCTTGCAGGTGCTTTAATCTACTGAGCTATTTGGCCAACCTTTGGAATAAAAAATTTTTAAAGGGCTGAGAATATATAAATCAGGGCAAAGATTTGGGGTTCAATCCCCAGAACCACACAACAAAAGTTTAATTGAAATATATTCTTCATTTAGGTGTGATTGTGCTCATTTCCAAAGGATAAACTTTGGGTTTGGGAAACAAGGGAACAGCGTAGTCAGTGAGTAGCATCGGTCTGCATATTTTCCTCTGGAGAAGCTGTCTGTCCCTGGATTCTGGGCTACATAGCCAGATCATAGCTGCACAAGAGAAGGGGCACCCAGCCCATGTGCTGTGTCACAACCCCAGGGAAGCTGGGCCCACTGGCAGTACATCCAGCCTTGGCCACAGGCCCCAAGGACGGTACTCCTCACAAAGCAAGGGAATCTGTGTGGTGCTGCTAAGCAAATTACCCATTGTTAAACCTGATTTGGCCGGAAGAATATAGTAATGTTCACAGATTTGATTCAGCTTCAAAATGAGCCCTTAGTAAAAAAATGTGCATGGTAGGCCTGAGGAGATAATTCCCTACTTAGCTGCTGTGCTCTGTGCATGGATCGGCATTAGTTTGAACCTTTGTTTTCTATCATATAGCCACAGGTTACAGCTATGTGCTGTTACTTCAAACCTTTTAGAGGTTTGGATTTTGGTTTGGTGTAGTTTAGTTTAGTTTGTTTGTGGTTTTTTTTGTTGTTGTTTTTTTTTTTTTTTTGAGAGCAGGTCTCACAGTGTAGTTCAGGCTGGCCTTGAACTTGCTGTGATTCTCCTGCCTCAGCCTCCCGAGTGCTGGCCTTTTGACTGTGCTCCACCACTCCTGGTCACTTCCAACCTCTTCATCCTACATTCAGAAGGCAAGAGTTGATCACTGCGTGTGACTTTTGGCCATCTGCAATTGCAGTCTCCCAGAAGTCTACGACAATGTTAGTGCCACCTCACCCTCATCAGTTTTTCTATGAGACTAGGAAGAAAGTGGAGCCCTGGTGGCTGGGGGCCTCCGTCTCACCCACAACTCTGCTGCAAGGTGCAGCGTGAAGGGCCAACTGGCTTCCTGTCCCTGCCTTCAGCCCCCTTGGTTCCCAAGCCTCCCACACCCACACAGAAATTTCCATTTGGCTTGTTGGTTTTGACCAAACAATCCCACTTTTAGGAATCTGTCCTGCAAAGATAAGGCAGGGCAGGAAAAGTTTTAGAGCCAAAGACTGTCATTCATCATGGCGTTGTAGTATTCTAGAAAGGCTGAGACAGGTCAAAGATTACTTATGAGAAATAAAGGACTGTGTATATAACTGATGACCCCAGCCACATTGAAATGATGTGTGGCTGTTGCAAATTATATTGACATATTCAAGAAAAATATGTCATCAGATAAGGAATCATGTATGTAACAAAGCTATCAAAATTACTGAGTTGGGCCAGGGAGATAGCTCAGTAGAATACGTGTTTGCCTGGCAAGCAGAGGGTCCTGAGTTCAATCCCTGGTACCTGAAAAAAAAATTACTAGGTTGACAAAAAGTAGTATGACACATGTTGGCAGTGACCTGGGACAGCAGGGACTGTCATGCTGTCACTGCACTCCTCAGTGTTCATAAAGGATAGCAGTCAACCAGGACACACCACAAGGACACCCCACCTAGAAACAACCAGTTATTGCTGACAACAGAATAGACAAATGGGGCTCAGTTTTTCCCAGTCAAGGGCCATCATTTGTCCTACAGATTCATATCTTGCATGACACTGTAGGTGGAAAGGCCATTTTAACTCCTCTTACAAAGCAGGGCTTCTCCTGTACATCACCAGATCTGGTCCTGACACCCATGGAAACTAACAAAGCACATAGTGCACAATGCCAGTAGGAATGTCTCCCTGATGTTCAGAACAAAGTAGTCACTATAGTTCCAAAATATTTAGCTACTAAAGAATAAGAGAATAAGTGCCAGCAAGATAGCTCAGCTGACTTAGTGCCTGCTTAGGCAAGCACAGGGACCAGAGTTTCATCCCCTGCACCACATGCCAAACTGGCCTCCCCTGGGCACACTAAGCCAGCCACCCAGACTGGGGGTGGTGACGCACACCTATAATCCCAGCTCTGGAGAGGCTGAGACAGGAGGATCACTACAAGTATGATCTGCATAGTGGGGCCCTGTACAAAATACATTGAAAGAAAGAAAGAAAGAAAGAAAGAAAGAAAGAAAGAAAGAAAGAAAGAAAGAAAGAAAATAACTGTTGTTTCCTTAGCACAGAGCCAATGAATGACAAGTTATTACCTAGCTAACCTATCTCATCTGCTTGGCATTTCAAATGCACCAACTCCTAGTTACTTCCAAACCCTGGATCTGCTGTCTTTATGCTGCCAGGGCTATTTTTCCCTTCATTCCACTGAGTAGCAACCAGGGCCACTGAGCAGATTAAGGGATTTGATCAGGGCCATTGTGCTGGTGAGTGGAAAGAGCAGCATCTATATTCCAGGCCAGGCTGAGCCCAAAGCTCATTGTCCTTAGATTATTTGTTTAACCCTTATACAACTCTGTTTACTCTCAGTAGAATGGGAAAAACTGTACCCTTTGAACAATAAATGTCTCTGGACCAGAAGTCTCCACCGGCCTACTGAGAGTCTGAACAGGAAGGCCTCAGGGAGTCCATTGTTGCTGTTCTCTCCCAGAACACTTCGTGCACCTGAACTTGACGTGTCCTGCTGCCTGCTGGAGCCATCCTTGCGGCTCCAACCTGTGAAGGAGCATCCATTCATCCATCCTAACAACCCCACATCGGAGATCTGCATATTCTAAGCCATGGTTTCCTGTTCTTCCTCTTAAGGAAGAAAATGAATGGGGTTCTTTTTTTTTTTTCACATGTGGGTCTGATTTATTTCACTTATGAGTATGGTCTTGAGTTGCGTCCATTTACCTATAAAAAAGTCCTAAGATTATCCTCCTTTATGGCTAGGTAGTACTCCATTATATTAAAAAACAAAACACATCTTTTTTATCCATTCTTTGGCTGATGGTATTTATTTTCAGAATTTAGCTATTACAAATTCTAATGCTATAAACGTAAGTTCACATGATGTTTTCAGTTCTTCTGGAAAAATACCCAGAAGGGAAATGGTTGGATCAAATGGGACCTCTAATTATAGTTTCTTGTTTTTCTTAAAAAATAATTTTATTGAGAAACAAATAGTAATGAGACAGTTTCAAAAGTGATTAGTAGGATAGTTTTGATAATTAATACATTGCATATTGTTGTCTTAGTGGTTATTCATTATACAAGATGCAGACATGATATCCTGTCCACAAACACTATTAGAACAAATCTTTCTATTCATTGAATTAAGAGAATATAGCTGTATATCCATCCTAATTATTTTGAATATACACAGGACTGTCTTGCTACATGCTTTTGTGGTTAGATTTCTAAACTTCTGCGTAAAATATGAATAGGTTTCTTAAAACTCAAAATTGTATTTATAAAACTTCATCCTTGGTCTTCTTGATTTTTGGTTTTACAATAAGACTCTCCAGATGAGAAATCAATTTGCATATCAGTCGGGAAGTGAAGTTTCACTTTTCTGAAAGTATTTAGAAGTATTCCCTGTCCTAACTGACAGTTTTCAAAGGTTTTCCACACTTTTGTTATTTCCCTGGGCTGCTTCTCAGAGCCGCCTGCGGCCGATGCCCCTTCAGTTAGTATTTCTGACATTCCACTGATTCTGACTTCCATTTCAAGGCACATCTTCCACAAAAAGAGAAGAATGCTGCCCCAGGTGCACGCTAACAGAGTACCCAGCCAGCAAGATAAAATTAAAAGAATCATGATGAATGACTGAGGGAGGGACTCTTTTGCACTGTTGGTGAGAATGTAAACTAATACAACCACCATGGAACTCAGCGTGGGGATTCCTCAAAAAATGAAAAGTAGAAATCTCATTTGACCCAGCTCCCAAAGGAGTTAAAGACATGCTACTGTGACATACGGATATGCACTTGCATAGCAACATCATTCATGATAGGTAAAGCTCAGAAGCAGTGTATACATTCACCAGCAGATTAAAGGAAAAGGCAAATGTGGTATTCATATACAATGGAGTGCTCCTCTGCCATGAAGAGCAATAAAGTTGAGTCATCTGCAGGAAAATGGAAGCACCTTGAGACCTTACCGGTAAGTGACATAAATCAGACACCCAAGCTTAAGTATCACATGGTTTCTCTTACACAAGAAGCCCAAAATATAAACACACATACACACACACACACACACATGCGCGCACACACACACAATGGAGGGGCCAGGGAGATAGTTTAGTGGCATAAGCGCCCATGTGGCAAGCACAAGGTCCTGAGTTCCACCCTCAGTACCAAAAAAATTAATTAATTAATTAATTAATTTAATTAAAAGACACAATAGAAAGTAGGGAGATGGGGGTCTGGGGAGATAGCTCAGTAGTCTAAGCACCCGTCTGGTGAGCACAAGGATCTGGGCTTGATCCCTGGTACCGAATGCTGCATTGGCCGCCCAGAACCAGGTATGATGGTGCATACCTGTAATCCCAGGGCTGGGGAGGCTGAGATAGGCAGATGACTAGGTGTCTGAGCTGCGTAGTGAGACCCTGTACCAAATAGAGAAATAAATAAATAAAAGGTTAAAAGAAAGAAAGAGTAGGGAGATGACCTTCCTCAAATGGTAAAGGGATCAAGAAGTTGGGGGAGAGGAAGAGAGGATGAAAAGGGCATGAGAAAGAGAGTAAGATATATTACAGAGGGCTGGGGATGTGGCTCTGTGGCACAAGTGTCCACCTGGAAAGTGCAAGGACCTGACTCACATTCCCAGAACAACAAAAAGAAGTGTTATGTGCATGAACCAGCTCCACACAGGACACAGTAATGTTATGTGCTGCAAGTTATGGACTAATTTTTTAAATAGAGAATGATTAGAAGTTATTTGAAATGTCACCCATAGGCACTGTGTAACAGCAGGACATAGTCAACAGCAACAGTATCCCTCTCAACTACTGAAGGAGATCAGTGGAGAGAATAGAAAGAAAGACATCTAAGAAGAAAGCTGCTGGTGGTTATGGCTCAGGACTGAATTCCTGCTCCATCAGAGGAACAGAGGCCCAACTTTCACTGAAGCTTGCTGACGCTTGCGAGTGCTGTGCAATGCTATTTTGTAGACAATGCTGTACTGAGATCAGGTTTCCCCATTCATCATTGTTTCTATTTAATCTGTTCTCAAGCAGTTGATGCTGTTTTTTTAATTTTTATTTTTATTTTATTGAAGTACAAATATCAATGAGACAGTTTTAAGATACCTTGACAAGATGGATTGATAAATTAATACATTGCAAACTGTTTTCATAATGTTTTGGTATCATAGAAAGTGCATAGTTCACACTGTTTTTAATCCAAAAATTTAGAACATTTTACATGCAATCAATTAAATCCAGAGGACCAAACAAAATGTAAACTATCCAGGTACAGGAACACTAAACAATTGTGCTTCAAATATTTTCACTCATGTAGATATCAAGATTAATTGTACAATAAATGATTGTCCAAAGCCCACCACAGTAGACAAGAGTCCCACACCTACTGAGCAATTGGGATGCACCTTTCATGACTGAGGAAGTGAAATTTAAATTTTACTGAATACATTATTTGATGAGTAGCAGACCATGCAAAATATCCCTTCGCTGAAATGCTTCAGACCAACACTGATTCTAGAATCCTGTTGCCTCTGTTTAGAGTTCTTCTCCGGGTTTTTGGTGCCCTGGAATCTTGGGCAAAGAAGTGAACAAGACAGGCAAAAAAGGAAGTGATCTAAAGTAGGAAAAGCACTCTGTGAGTGAAGGTGGACTCTGATAGAAACTTGAAGTGGCCATGAGGTTTGTAAGAGGGATCTTTTGTATCTCTCATTCTTCACCAGAGGTCAAACATAAGCTGACCAATCAAAATCCTGCTTGATTTCATGCCAGAGTTGAAGATAGAGCTTTCTGATTGGTCCCATGGCTTGAGAACTGTGTTCTGTATGTGAATATGAGGTCTTCATGATTGACATTTCATGCCCTCTTGTCCAGCCCTGCCCTCATCTCCCATTACAGTATGTTAGATTTGGGATGTTTTTCCAGATTTTGGAATATTTACATATGCACAATAAGATCTATTGAGGCTATGACCCAAGTCTAAACATCTAATATACCTATATGCCTGGCCTCAGGGCAACTTAGTATTTGAGTGCTAGTGGGCCTGCATTAGAATTGCTATCTAGCACATAGTTAGGTGTGGTGCTATATCCATGCTCACGGAGTTTCAGATTTTGCAGCATCTCGACTTACACATTTGAGATACTCCTTACGCCGCCTGCATTTTCACACTGACCAATGACAATATAAAGAAAAGACTCCATTTTTATTCAATTATTAATGTATGAGAATAGATCAGGCATGATAGTGTATGCATGTAGCCTCAGCACGCTGAGAAGCTGAGGCAGGAGGATGCAAGTTTGAATCCAGCCTGGACAACTTAGTGAGATCCTATCTCAGAATTTAAAAATAAATGTAAGAAGCACTGGGGATGTAGGTCAGTGCAAAGGTCCTGGATTCAATTCCCAGAACTGTAAAAGGAAAGGGAAGGAAACATGGAACAAATGAAGGAAGGCAAGGAAGGAAGGAAGGAGGGATGGAAAGGAGGGAGGGAGGAAGCTGACAAATATTCTCCACATCTCATTTTACAAAGTACAAAGTGAATACAAACTAAATTATGAACATAACAATATTACTATCCTTCGTAACTCCTCACCACCACCACAGTGATCTCTCGGCCAAAATATATCTCCTTTTTCTGGTAGCATGTTGTGTAGAACTTTGGCAGAATATTTATACAGTCTAGTTTATATTAAGTTGTGTGTTTGTCTACTATACCGCCTTCTAATAGACTGTGATCTATCTTTTGAAATAGAAGACTTATTTGCTCATTTTAAAAGTCTATCAGTTCTCCAGCATGCTTCTTGCAATGGAAATCCCTCAATAAATGTTTGAAGATTTAAATACTGTGTATACTGAATGCTTTCAACATTCATTTTTCTATAAAATAAAACCTAAAACTAATATTGAGCTATTCTATACTGATAGAAGGAAAGATGTATCAGACAGATGTCACCTCCCCCTAAATCAGTCCAATCAGCAGAGTTTTTTTCTTAGCCCCAAGGGTGTCAAAGCCCTGTAATCCTAGTGTGTTAGTTGATACATCGTGTCAACTTGGCTGAATCAGCTTTGGCACTTCTAGGCTTGGGGGCCCAACCTGGGGGGGCTATTGAGCTGGCACTGGGGTGCGATTGGTTCAAACCTAGGGCCATGGGCCACCCCAGAGTTACTCAGCATAAAAAGTGTATATAAAGGAATTGAGGAGGACTTCCTGGGCTCTGCCCTGCCCTGTTTCCTTGGAGAAGTTCCAGTCTTCAGAGAAGCTACATCTTCGCAGTGGAGCACCAGTCTTCGCAGATCTTTGCCCTGGGCTGCGGGTCTTCGCAGTCAGCATAGAAGGAAGAGAGAGGCTTGATGGACGCCGCGGCTGCTGCTCCTCCTCTGCTCTTCACTGTTTTCTGCCACATGAACTGCTGTCATTTGCCTTGGAGCCCGCGGAATATGGACTGAACCCTCCAGTAACTGTGAGCTAAATAAACCTTTTCTCCCTTCATTTTGAGCATTGGGTATTTGTCCCAGCAATGAGTAAAAAGTAACTAAGATGCCTAGCTTTTAGAGACTGAGTCAAGAGGATCAACAAGTTTGAGATTTGCCTGGGCAACTTAGTGAGACCTGTCTAAAACTAGAAGTAAGAGTCAGCTGGAGAGGTAGCTCAGTGATAGAGTACTTGCCTTGCATGTGCAAGCCCTAGTAATACACACACACACACACACACACACACACAGGTCCAATCCCTAGTAATACACACACACACACACACACACACAC
>PVKA01005421.1:0-90600 GCA_004027165.1 Ctenomys sociabilis | reverse complement strand
TTTTTTTTTTTTTTGAGACAGGGTCTCACTATGCAGTTCAGGCTGGCCTTAAGCTCACTTTGTAGCTCAGGCTGGTCTCGAACTCACAACAATCCTGCTGCCTCAGCCTCCCGAGTGCTGGGATTACAGGCCTGCGCCACCACGCCCGGCTTTGAACTTGCAATCCTTCTATCACACACTTCCAGAATGCTGGAGTGAGAAGACTGAGGCACAGTGCCCAGCTTGTTCTGAGGTGCTAATCAGCTCATGGCATTGATTTTGTTGTGAGAGCCCTCCCCTGGGGCTTCCTTCTGTGTCCCTTCTGCACACCCCACTGTGTCCTGCACCCAGTGCCTGGGCACCTCTGTGTGTTCCCTGCCCCAGCCCTGACCTGGCTCCTGGTGGTAGAGGTAGCACTTAGACACCCTAATCCAGAGACTGTGCTGCTGTACGCGTCACAGCTCTGGAGCCTGTCACCTGTCACACCAATACCTGTGTGACCATGCCTGTTGCATGAGGACATGTGACCTTTTTTGGAACTGCTGTGCTCTTGCTACAGGGTGTTGCCTTGTTGGGGTCTCACCCCTTCCCGGGCTGTGGGTGGCCTCCCCACACTGCACGAAGCACATGGCATCCCCTGCTGGAGGGGTCATTGTTCTGGTGAGCCAAGGTGTGGGTGGGGTCAGAAAACTGTCCCTTCTGAAGATGACTTCTGGCTGTGGCCCAGGAAGAATGGTAGGGATAGGCCTCTGGGTAGTGACCTTTCCTAGGTGACTGTGTCCTGGAACCAACCACACCCAGCCCCTTCCTGGGGTCAGACCTGGCAGCCCCAGGCCAGCAGCACTTCTGCTCCTTCAAGATGGTTCCCTAGATGCCCCCTGCAAGTAGCAGTGCCCACGCCTCTGTGCATTTGCAGAATTAGACTCTTGCCTGTCTCTGGCCACCCGCTTTCCCTATGTGGAGGAGCAAGGGGAGCGAGGTGTGGGCATAAGCCTGGCATCTGCTCATATAAGACTGTGCCTCTCAGGGTGTCTGGATTGTGCCCTGAAGGAAGGCCCTGGAGGGTGACCCTGGTTCTCATGCCAGCTTATTCACCGTGCACCAGATTTGGTCAGCGGGCTGGCTGGGCATAAGACGCGGCCTTCTCTATTGCTCTGCCCCTGACTGAGCAGGCTTTTGACAGGAGCCATCTCAGGTGCTTGGAGACGCAGGCACCGGACAGCTGGCCGCACTGTGTGCCCCATCTCTTGTGTGCACTGCTCACGCACGGTGCCTCTGCAGCTCGGAGCTGATGGTGATTTACCAGAGTCTGTGCTTTATTCCTATTTCCTGTTTATCTCTTGAATCCTGTCCCAGCCTACCCTGTATCATAGGACACAGTTGTCACCTCCCTGAATGTAGGTTCCTCTGGGTTGTGATATTCTCTGGCTTACCATGCTTTTGAAAACCAGATTAGGTTTTTTTTTTTTTTTTTTTAATGGTACTATATTCTGGGGATTGAACCAGGGTACCTGTCCATTTAAAATTTTCATTTATTTCTTTAGAGACACAATTTCACTAAATTGCTAACTTGGGATCCTCCTGCTTTTGCCTCCCAGAGTGCTGGGACACAGGTGTGGGCTGCCGTGCCTGGCTAATCTAGACAGCTTGGTTGGTTGGTTTGATTATTTATATTTTGGTGCTGCAGGTGTAACCCGGGGTCCACCCAGGTGGACTTTATGCTATGCAACCTTTCTAGCCATTTTATTTTTTATTTTGAGTCAGTGTCTCTCCGAGTTGCCCAAGCTGGCCTTAAATTTTTGACCTTCCTGCCTCAGTCTTCGTCTCAGAAGAACTTGCAGATTTCCCATGGAAGAGGACAGCCGCAGGTCCTGGGCAGGTCACTGCTGCCCAGCTACATCGAGGGATTTCAGGGCACCCATGGCACAGACTTCAGCGTGGGCTGTGTCTGGTGCTGGCTGGGCTGTGGAGCAGAAAGGCTTCACACTGCACGGTGGGAGGGCACAAGGAACCCTCTGTGAGGTGCTGGGCAGTCACCCCAATCTTAAGGAGGGCACAGGCTGTGTTCTAGTTCCATCTCCTGCTAGGGGCATTGCCTTTTAAAAGACAGTGAAATGAAAGGGGTGGGCCTTGCCCAGCAGTTTTGAAAAACCTAGATTAGAATAAGAAAACAGGATATTGCATGTTCTAAAGGTGTTTGTCAAATTTGTGTAATCCCAACCCCCCTGTGAAGCTGGGCAAGGTGGTTCAGGACTAGTACCAGCTTTCTGGGAGGATGAGGCAGGAGGATCCCAAGTTTGAAGCAACTTAGTGAAATGCCATCTCAGAAATAAAGAGAAGCAAAGGTTCATGTTGCTGGCCATACACACACCTGCTAGGTGTGTCACTGAGGAGGGAGCTGGAATGTGCCAGAGTCTGACTGTGGCTTTATTTGCACATTGTAGGAGCCACTGTTGTAGGAGGAGCTGGTAGAAATCCCAGACAGTTACTGCAGCGCCTGTTGCCCAGCAGCCTCTGCCCCCGGAACACACCTGGCACTGGGAGGTGAGCGCTGCACCAGCCCTGCACTCTGGGAGAGGTGCTTGCATTGCCTGACTCCTGCAGACAGGTGTTCCAGGCATACGGGTTTCTTTTAGAGGTCGTTGCCTGATGTCTTGGGAGTGAGGCTATTCCCTGGCCCCTGGTGTCCAGATTCCTGTCTTCCCTGTGATGGTCCTGGGACCCTCTGCGTCCTGCATACCACAGGCGGCACTGGGAGTGTGAAGGCACATTGGCAGCACGTCTGTACCCTGAGCACTGGGCCTGTGCGCGGGTCATCATGCCCTCAGGCTTGCCGGGCACATTCACCTTGGCGGGAGCAGGACAGTTTACAGTGGGTGGGGACTAATGGGGTAGGGCTGTTTTGGAAATGCCTTTTTAAGAAAAATTACATATTTTTGGAAAGATGTGTCAGGGTTTTTTGGTTTTGCTTTGGTTTTTTGGTATTAGGAATTGAAGTCGGGGGCCTCATGCTTATCAGGTAGGCCGTGTGCCAGGGAGCTGTACACTGTTAAGTTTTTAACTTTTTTTTTTCCAGTGCTGGGGGTGGAACTGAGGGCCTTCACACTGAGTTCCATCCCCAATCCTTTCTTTTTTTTTTGGCAAAATTGGGGATTGGACTCAGGCCCTTGCCCTTGCCAGGCAAGCACTTATTCCACTGAGCCATCTCCCCAGCCCCCTCTTTCATTATTTTTTATTTGATTGGTCCTTTTTTTTTTTTTTTTTTTTTTGTGCTACCAGGGTTTGAACTCAGGACCTTGTGCTTGCCAGGCAGGCGCTTATTCTACTGAGCTATCTCTTTGGCCCAATTTTTATTTGAGATAGGATTTTGCTAACTCACTAAGTTGCCTGGGTGTGGCTCAAACTTGGAATCTTTCGGCAACAACCTCCCAGCAGGTGGGATCCGAGGCTTGCACCACCACTGCTGCTACTGCACAACATTTAGGTTAGGTTAAACATTGGTACAGTGGCTGTTCAATCGTTGTTTGTTTTCTAAGCACTGGGGGTTGAATCCAGGGACATTGTGCCACTGAATTCTCCATCCCCAACCCTTTTGAGTTTTTATTTTGAGAAAGGGACTCACTAAATTGCCCAGGCTGGGCTGAGACCTGTAGTGTCCTTTGATTCTGGGCCAGAGCCAGTGGGGTACAGATGGGGCACTGGTGACCTTGGAGGCACTCAGTGTCCTGGGGACAGTGTCCTATGTCTGCTGTGTGGCCATCCTCAAGGGCTGCTGTGGACGTGGGAAGCATGACTTCTCTCTAGATGGCTGTCACCTGGGTGGTGCCCACCTGTCAGAGCACGTCAGTTGAGCTCAGGTGTGCACACTGATCCGCATGACTATCGCCTTCATCTAGTTCCAGTTGGTTTTGTTACCCCAAAGTAAACTTCCTGTCTGTCCCATGAGTTGTCACTTGTCCCCTGCCAGCCCCAGACTTCCAAGTCCTTTTTCTGTCCCTGGAGTCACCTGTCCTGTGCATTTCCTGTCCATGGAGCCTCTGCTGTGTGTGCTCTGTCTGGTGTCTCTCAATGAGTGGGGTGTCCTCAAGGTTATTCATGCTGTGTGGGTGTCACAGCTGTGCTCCTGTCCTGGCTGAGTGACAGCTCTTCTGCAGTGCATCCCACTGAGTGTGCTCCTGCTTTTGCTGGTTGGCTCCATGCCCCATTTCAGCTGCTCTTTCTATCTGGGGCTGCAGAATGGTGCTGAATGTGTCACCTGCTGCGGGGCTCCTGGTCCCATAAATGCCACTCGCTCCCCCAGTGGCCAGAGGCTGTCTTTGCATTTGGAAAAGTTCTTCAGAGCATTGTCTCTTTGCTCCTTCTCAGACTACTGAGTGTCATCCCTTGCTGGGATCCAGGGGGATCCTAGGTGCACCTGAGCCAGGTGTTGCTTACGCTGTCCCTCTGGCTGCTACAGACTCATGGGATTACTCGGTGGTGGCCATTTCTTCCTCCTGCAGGGAACTCCAGGCCTCTGTGCCACATGGTGATCTGCACTCTTAGATCCTTGCTCGGCCGTGTCCACCTTTGGTCACCTGCCAGTTTAGCAGCAGATGCCCCCTAGCCGCCTGAGCTCCAGTGCTGGAGACAGGAACCTACTGTGATGTCATTGGGTGATTTGGATACTTTTTTTCTGCTCTTTCATGAAAAGGATATTACTTTGTTTTGTTTTGAGACAGGGTCTCACTGTGGAGTCCAGGCTGACCTTGAACTTACTATAGAACCCAGGCTACCTTGAACTCAGAGTCGATCTTTCTGCCTCAGACTTCTGAGTGCTGGGAATATGGGTGTGTGTGCTACTATTTCCCCCACAACCTTTTTTTTTTTTTTTTTTTGTGGAATCTGGCATTGAACTCAGGCCCTTGTGCTTGCCAGGGAAGCACTTATTCCACTGAGCCCTCTCCCCCCGCCCACAGCCTTTTTAAAGAAAGGGTCTTGTTATGATGCCCAGGCTGGTATTGAACTTCCAACAGTCCTCCTGCCTCAGCCTTCCAAGTGCTAGGATTGATGAGCATGTTCCACCATGCCTGGCACCCCTGTGGCTTTTGTTAAAAAATAAAAGGTGAAATGAAGATGCTGAGAATGGACCAGGCCCCTGAGGCCTTTGTTTCTCTGGCCTCCCCTGTGGGGCCCAGTGACCCTGGGCACCTCTGTTCCCCTGGGCTCCTACTTGGCACTGCTGTGGGAGTGGGCACCTGTGTGGAATTGGCCAGGTACAGGGTGGCACTGGGGGCCAAATACGCTGGCCGAGGGAGTCACGGAGTCAGCCTTCTTTGTCAGATTGTAGAGCCTGGTAGAACAGGATAGGCTCTGGCCCCAGACCTTCTCCCTTTTTGAGGCCTGGGGCAGGCTTATGGCCACTGTGCCACCATGCAGCCTTCCATCTGAGCCAGGTTTAGAGGGCTTCTCAAGCCACCTCTGCAGGGGGTTGTGCGTGCTGGTGGCAGGGACTCACTGAGATAAGTGCAGGGTGTCTCTGAATGGCCATACCTCCCGGCACAGGGAATCTGGGGTGGGTGGGTGGTGCCCACAGAGGGTGTGTTGCAGTTGGTGTTCACCAGCGCTGCTGATTTTCAAGACTGTGCCACCCACCCCACTCTGTGGTGGCACACTGAGGTCTCTGTCGAAGCTTCCTCATGGAGATTTTTCCTCGTCTCCGCGACACCTGCATCATTGGAGCCCAGGACTCCTAGATCCATGGCCCCCACCAGCCAGCAACCCAGGCCAGCTCTGATGGCAGAGGCCAGGGTCTGCATGCTGGCTCCCCAGCTCAGAGGCAGCGCTTGGCCCCAGGGGCTGTTGCCTGGCTATTTTTTTTTTTTTAAGTTTATTTATTTATTGCAGTGTCTTGCTATACATCATGGATTCTTTTTTTGCGGGAGAGAGGGGATCAGCTCAGTCCGCCCTGGGGGGAGGGCTGGCATGGAATGTGGTGCTGGGGATCGAACTGCGGTCCCTGAGAGGCGCTTTAGACCGCTGAGCTATCTTGCCAGACCAAATATAATCTTTTTTTTTTTTTTTTTGGCGGAACCGGGGATTGAACTCAGGTCCTTGTGCTTGCCAGGCAAGCCCTTATTCTGCTGAGCCATCTCCCCAGCCCCCTGCCTGGCTATTTTTCACTGCATACTTCAATGGCTCTTGTGGTCCTGCTATCCCTTCTTGTCTCATGCCTAGAGACTTGGTCCAGGCTGGGTTTAGGTGGCGATAACCACCTAAAGATCAGTGGGTTCTGTGAGCAAGTGTTCCTGGGGAAGGACAGGACAGGGCAGCGCCGGCTATGGCAATGCCAGTGCAGGGGCCTGTCTGTCTTGGTCTCCTGCTGAATGGTATTCAAGACTCCGGGGTGAGCAACCGCTTTGCAGGACAATAGCTAGTGGTCATGGGCAGGTGGGCAGTGACTACCAGGAGCGCTGCTGAGCTAGGAGGAGCAGGTGCCCCCTCAGCCTCGCCTGACGTCTTGGGCAGAGGAGGAGCTGGAGGCACGGCCTGTGGGCTGCCCACTGCAGGGCCTGCACAGGGTTCACATGGGGGCCTCAGGCCAGCCCAGGGTGTGTGGAAACCCCTGGAGAACTTTTTTAAAAAACAAAACATTTTTTTTCAAGTACCCCAAGCTCTGAGATGAGTCATAGACCATTTAGTTATACATTTGAAGCACACAGTGCTTTGGTTTTTAAGTCATAGAAACAGACTCTCTGAGGAGGAGGATGGAAAAGGACGCTTTCTCTCCGCAGAGGGCCGTTGCTCAGGATGAGCACCTTCCCAGTGTGTGCAAGGCCCTGCTTATTCCTGGCCCTGCAGAAATAAAACAAAGAGAAAAGAAAGACCCTGGGGGAAGTGACTGGCTGAGCACCTGCTGCCCATGCTGCTGTCATCCTGGATCCTGGTGACCCTGGCTTCCCTCTCACAGCAGTGCTCAGCACCGTGCTATCTGGGGCAGCTTTTTTTCTGTGCGCCCACTGGGGACTGTGGGGAGGGACCCCGGCCTAGATGTGTGGGGTGTGTGCTCTCCACTGTGACACACCTGCCTTGGTCTCCATTCTGAGTCCCAGCTGCAGGATCTCCTGCCTCATGGGGAGCCAGGGACTAGGATAGTGCTGCCCTACAGGATACAATTCTGCCTACACAGGTTTTTAAAAAAAAATTTTGTTAGTACTTTTCTGGGAATTGAACTCAGGACCTTGCACTTGTCAGGTGGGCATAATGCTACTGAGCTACATCCCTGGCCAGTACTAGGATTAAACCCAGGGTCTCTGTACTGACCTCCATCTCTAGGCCTTTTTATTTTTATTTTTATTTTGAGACAGGTTCTCACTAAGTCATTAAATTGCCCATTCTGAGGTTGAACTTGGGATCCTCCTGCCTCAGCCTCCCAGAGCGCTGGGATGACTGGCAGCACCACCACCACCCCTGGCTGTGTCCGCCATTTTCATCCACCTTCCTGTTGCATGTCTTGTGCTTGGCCCCTGAAAGTGAGGACTGCCATGCTGATTAAACAGAGCCCTGACCAAAGACCCTGAGTCCATTTCCTCCCTTTGCCAGCCATTGTCCGTCACTGTCCCATCTCTGAGTTTTTCTGCAGGGGCTGGAGCAGGATGAAAGCACAGGTCCTCTTGGCCCCAGCTACTGAGAATGGCATGGGCAGGTAGTCACTGTGTGCAGTGTGACCATGGGTCCCTGAAGCTGTCTTCCGTGGAAGTGGGATCTTGTCCGGTCTCCTCATGCTAGTGTCTACCTGGCGGCCCCCACGCAGCCCTGCCTGGCCCCTCCCCCAGCCTCGCTGGCCCTGGCTTTGTCCCAGTGTCATCTGGTTTCCCTCTGCAGCCTCACTCCACTGGTGCTGAGCCACCCTTCCCTGGGCCTGCTTTGCCACCCTCCCTTCTGCCCCGAGATGGTGCCCATGTGGGGTCCCTTTTGGCTCTAGAACTGAACTCTGCCTGGTGCCCAGCCTGGAAGTCCTGGGGGGTCGGGGGTGGGGGAGTTGGCTCTGGTGGCCCCAGGTGCCCCAGGCTGGGCACAGCTGGCTTCCTGCCTTTGAAGTTGAGCATGTGGTGTAAAGCCAGCCAGGGCTGCTCAGCAAGACCTTTTATGAAAACCCCGGAGAGAAAACCAAAGGGGACTGAGTATGTCAGAGTGCTGGTCCCAGAGAGGGGTGGAAGGAGATGCACACATCCGGAAAGCTGTGTCCCACTTCTCACCTTGTGGAGGGTTTGTCACATCTGGAGGTTCTGATCGGGGCAGGCAGGCTGGGCACATGCCCTTGAGGCCCACACGTGAGCTGTAGGCTGGCATGGAAATGAAAAGTGGCAGGGACAATGCAGATCAGCCCTGCCCACGGGTGCCTGTGCTCGGCTGTGCAGGGAGGGGTGCAGCGTTGAGGACAGTCTTATGTGACCATGGTCCTCATCACTCCTCTGTTGTTGGACACCTGCCCTTTGCCACAGCTGCCCACTTGCCCCTAAGATGTGTGTGGTCAGCCCCATTTGAGAAGAGCCCCTGCTGATAGAAACGCAGGACTCAAGTCCACTCCTTCTGAACCATGGTCTCGCCTCAGTAAGGCCACTAGCAATTGTGGTGGCCATGGGTGACAGTCCCCGCACTTCCTTCCAGAATGTCCTGCCTTATTCCCAGAGTGGGGCCCAGTCCCTTCATGTGTCCCTTCGCCCTCCCTGTGAACATGTGTTTCTGTGTGTGCAAGTTTTTGTTTCTCTTGAGCACATTCAGTTCAAGCTGAACGGTTTGTCTGTAGCGCTGTGCCATGTTCACCCCATCTGCAGGGCAGACGCCTCTTCCTGCAGGTCCTCACCAGCACTTGTCATTGTCCTTGTTTCTGAGCTCAGCATTCTGGTGTACGTGAAGTATTAGCTCCTTAAGACTTTTTTTTGGCTAAGACTGGAATTCCAGGGCCTGGAGCACACTGCATAAGTGCTCACCCAGACTCCATCCCCAGCCCTTTTTGTCTTTCACTTTGAGACAGGTACAGACTTCCAGTCCTGCCTCAGCCTCCCAAACACCTGAGTTGACAACTGTGCCCGCTGTACCTGGCTTCCTGTGGCCCTGCTTTGCAGTCCCGACCCTGAGGGGTGCCAGGCATATTGTCATGTACCTGTGGCTGTGTCTGCTGTGGAGCTGGGCCTGTTCAAGACCTTTGCCAGTTTTATTTTTATTTATTTATTTTTGGTGGAACTGGGGGTTGAACTCAGGCCCTTGTGCTTGCCAGGGAAGCGTTTGTTCTACTGAGCCATCTCCCCAGCCCCTTTTGCCAGTTTTAAATTGGACTGTTTTTCACCATATTGTTTAGGGGCTCCACCTTTCCATCTGGAATACATTATGCTTTTGGGACCCTTCAAGGCCCTTTGTGGGGAACTTGGCAAGGCCCTGTGCTCCCATCTTTGATAAAGTCAGGGTTAGGCTCCCAGGCAGGACTTCAGTCAAATTCTGGTATAAATTATATACATATATGATTTTCCCCCTGGGGACTAAGCTACATCCCAACCCTTTTATTTTTTTATTTGAGACTGGGAAAATTTATTTCAAATAGTACAAGTAGTCCAGAGCAAAACAAAGCCATGCACAATCCACTCCCAGGGTGCCCCTCCCCCATGTATGCATACAGAGTTCTTTGTCCTGGTGCCCACAGCATGGGTGGACATGGTATGTTGCTGTGGCAAGTGCCCTATGCCACAGGAGGACTGTTGGGCCTGATCTGCCAGGTGCACAGTGTGCTAGCTCCATGGTGATGCCAGTGTCCCCGACAAGGTCCTGTTCCTGCTAGGTCCCAGGTCCGCAAGGACATTCCCGGAAGTCATGTCTGGCACAAAGCCATGTCAGCCTGGGAAGGCCCTGTGTGGATTGCATGTCGGGGTGGATTGGGCAGGTGGGAGCTGGGGGTTTCCAGCCAGAGGACTACAGGGCAGGGAGTTGGGTCTTCGGGCCAACTGAGATTCCTGTTCTGGTGTGGGCTGCTAGGTGGGTAGATGGCTGTGTCTGTTCCCTGGAGAGGTGTTCGTGACAGCCCCAATCTTGGGCCTGCTGTCCATGGCTCACGTGTGGTGAGGGTTTTGCACGGAGAGCCAGGGCCATGGTGCCGCTGGGGAGTACCCCCACAGGTAGCTCTTCACCAGTCTAGCCAGCTCAGGGTGGGTCTTTGGCCACTGACCCAAGTGCTAAGTTCGAGTGGCCAAGGGCATCTAGGTGGACTGAGGGCAGATGTTGAGGGAGCTGGGTACCCCCAGAGGTCCTGTTTCTGCTTGAACTGGGCTTCCGGGTGCAGCTTGCATGGTATTCCTAGGTACATGCTGCCCTCTAGTGCTACCTTGGCGAGCTGCAGGGGGTGGCAGGGTTAGCTCTTAGCCAGGTGGGGCCCTGCTGCTCACTGGCTTCCTGAGGCTGTAGGGCAGGGCAGGGCAGGGCAGAGCCTGTGCTGCTGGCTTTGTGTTCTCGGATCTGTACGTGGTAGTTCTTCTTACCTCAGACATGTGTGAAGGGTCTGGGAGCCTTGGCGCTCACATTTGGGGCATCTCCTAGCCAAAGTCTAGAGGGAGTGGCTCTGACTTACGCTTTCTGATGAGATGCTGGCCTGGTGCCGGAGACTCTGGGTGGCATAAGAGAGTGTGCTGGCCTGTGCCCAGCACAGGTGTGTGTGTAGCTGAGGAACCAGAGTTCTCTGATGGCAGGGATTGAGCCCTGCACCCGGCCTTCATGCCTCCTATGGGAGTGCCTGCTCTGGGCCTGGGCTCCATTGGGCCTGTCTACCCTCCTGTTTTCAAGCCTTAGGGCCTTCCCGTGAAGGATCCATGCTCCTTGGTGAGCTACATCTGCTGGGGCTCACTGAGTGAGCTGCCCAGGCTGGGCTCCAACTTGCAGTCTTCCTGCCTCAGCCTCCCAGGGTGCTGGGACGGCAGGCATGCACCACTGTGATCCTTTTTCATAACCAGTCTCTCACCTCTGGGTGCACACTTAGTCAGGGCTATGTTCTCGAATGCGTATCAGAAGTGTGCAGTTTGATTTTGAAGCCCAGGCCAGTGTTGAGAACATGTCCCCTGACAGTGACAGCTTTTATTTCTGAGGCTGCCATTAAAATGAGTGCACTGGCTTCCTGTATTGCCTTGACTTTCAAAAAGTAGGACGCCTCTGCATTTAATGAGCTGGCATCATCCTGCCCTGTGCGTGCGCCGGAACTGGCTTACAGTTACCCCTCACCCTCCTGGTGTGGGGGCCAGGTGCCTATGTCCCCAGGGCCATGGGTATTTTTAGCCCTCGGAGGGAGCACCCGCTGGGATGGCAGGGCAGTGCCAAGAGCTCACCTCTCTTCTCTCCTGCAGGTGTGGTACCCACGCAGCAGCAGCCATGGGATCTGAGGACCATGGGGCCCAGAACCCCAGTTGCAAAATCATGACTTTTCGCCCAACTATGGAAGAATTTAAAGACTTCAATAAATACGTGGCCTACATAGAATCACAGGGAGCCCACCGAGCGGGCCTGGCCAAGGTGGGTGACGTCCTGCTCCATCCTGTGGAGGGCCCTGTGAGTCTGTCCACTGTGGAGACAGACCTGAGCTACCTTGGGCCCTGAGCTGCAGCCCGCCCCTTCCTCCATCCGGCTGGCTGTGAAGCAGCTGTAGCACTTTTTCGGTCTTTCCAGGATAGTGTGTGTGCATACACAGACGTGCAAGTGTGGGAACATAGACATGTCAGCGTTACGTATGTCCCTCAGCCTCAGGCCCGGCTCCCTGACAGCTCAGAGCTCAGATGAATCCTGTGTCCCTGAGCTCTGCAGCTTACTCTCTGCACAGCCCTCTGCCCAGATGTCGCTCCCCAGTCCTGCCAGTGCCACTCCAGAGCCGCACAGCGCGCACCGTGCGCTGTGTGTCAGTACAACTTTATTCCTGGATCGGGAGTGTGAATTTTATCTGGCTTTCCCTTGCTCCAGGATAACCTTTTTATTTCCTCCCCGCAGCCTTTTAAAAATGAAGAAAGTAAACAGAAGTAGGGGGGATATGGAACCCAGGGCCCCACCCACCCACATGTGCCCCTGAGCCTCACCCCAGTCCCACCCCATGTTCAACTTTCTCCCCACCTACGCTGCAGTCTGCCATCACATGACAGCGCTGCACCAGTGGGTCCCATGGCTGCTGTAAGTTGTGCATCTCTTCCCTGGTGCCGTAATCTTTGCCCTCATTGGCCTTCGTCCCTGTCTCTGACTCTGTCCTCCTTCCCTGATGCAGCAGCCCCTTCGGGTCTCCAGAGCTGTGGTGACCCAACACCTGGCACTGTCTTGTTCTCCTGAGGTATCTTTCAGTGCCCATGATGGCTCCTCTGGTCACCTCCTGGCAGGCTATTTTGATCTGACCTGCCATAGGCAGGATAGAAAGGGCTGGCGTGACCAGCAGGGGAGCTGGCACTGACCTGGAAATCTGTCTTCCCTGTCACGTCCTGGCTTCCCTTACCTACCCTCTTCAGCTCCTTCGCCTTTACCTTCCTGCCCCCAGAGCCCCTGTACCTCTGCCTCAGCCTCCTGCCCTGTGGAGCCCACTTCTAGGTGGACTGGATAGTGCGGGAAATCTTGGGAAGGGGCATGGCCCCTTTAGATGTGGTGGGGACAGGAGGATGGGACAGAATGCTGGGGGTCTAGGAAGATACGGGGAGAAGAGCAGAGACATGTTGGCACCCACACGTGGCCACTACATGCATCCCTCCTCCTGATGCTCTGTGGGGACAGATGGGTTTCCGGGGACCATCTGCTCTGGTCCCAGGCACCTCTGCTTCTCTAGATGGGGCCTTGGCTCCTGGAGTGCCAATTTCTTTGGAGAGCCAGTGCAATTCTGGCTGGCTGTCCCTACCCTACCTGTTTTGTCGCCATCCACACTCTGTGTGTATGCGTGTGCAGGCGCATGCATGTACTTGGTGGTGGTGGTGGGTGTGTCCTGTTGGGGATCAGCTACTTCCGATGCCCTCCTCAGTGTTGTATGGCTCTGTGCATGTGTGTGCAGCCAGTAGGGTGGGCAAGGAGCCCTGGCTTCTCAAACCTCGCCACTGCCTTAGTGGCTCTGCACATGTGGCCTGTCTGTTCTTACAGCCTTGGTGGAAATACACGCTCTGGGAGCTCTGCAGAGGGCACAGCTGAGCATGGCATCAGAGTCCTGAGCTTTTCTGGATGCAGTGCTTGGCCCTGCACCCTGCGGCACCTGTGTGGCCTGTCAGGGAAAGTGCAGCTATGGTGCAGTCCAGACACCCCATTGTGTGAGGAGCATCCTGGCTCATTTCAGTGCCCGTGACAGCAGTTCCTGAGAGAGGGGATGGCAGATGGGGCAGCCCCCCTTTTGTTGAGCCAGGTCTTACTAAATTGCCTAAGCTAGGCTGCAGTTTGCAGTGTTCCTGCATCAGCCTCCTGAGTGCCTGGCTCAAAGCTGTCTCAGGAGTGGAGAATTCAGGGTACAGTGGGTGGAGTAGCAAAATTTGGGGCTTGACCACCTGGGGGCCCCCTATGTAGGAGGCACAGATGCCGCAGAAGTAGTCAGGAACTGCCTGTCATTCCAGCTCCTTGGGAGGCTGCGGCAGGAGGATCACAATTTTGATGCTAGCCTACCATATTAGTGAGACTCTGTCTCCCAAAAAAGTGATAAAAGCAGCTCAGAACTACAGACTCTGGCACCATGCAGCTTGCTGCCCCTGTGCTTTCCACTTGCCTCTGTTTTGTGGGACCTTTCAGCTTTTTGCTAGAGGTCCAGGAAACCCTCATCCTGGCAGCTGACCCCTCCCATCTCGTGACCTGTACTAGCTTGGATACCCAGGCACCTCTTACTTCTTGACCATGGCAGAGAGGTCCTTGGAGGGAGCTTGTGTCCCTTGAAAGCTCCAAATTGGGTCCCTGGGACACGACAGTCAGGGCCAGTGTTGTTGGGTGGGCATCCCAGGCACTGTAGGTGCTGAACAGCATCCCTCGCCGCCTCCTGCTCAAGCCAGAGCTCCTCCAGTGTGACAGGCACATGTGATCCAGATGTTGCCTGTCATCCCCAGGAGTCTGGCTCTCAGCTGAGACCTGGTGCCCTGTGGCGGTGTCTGGCTCGGCTGGCGCGTGAAGCCACACACTACCCATCTTCAGAAGTGCACTTGTTGCCATTGAAATGTGGGCTTCTGCTCTGTGATCATGGCATCTGTGGGGACAGTAAATGGGTCCAGCTGTTCCCAAAGCTGTCCACAAACTCAAGAGTCCTCACAGTTTTCCTCCCTCTGTGTGTACATGGGACTTCTGCCAGTGGGCTGATGGAATAGTATAGGGTGTTTGGCTCCTTTTTCCATGGCCATGGCCCAGGAAGACTGGAGCCTGCAGATGCCACTGCTCAGGACCCGGCATCACCTCTCCTCGGTGGCCTGTGGCAGGGTGTGTGTGGGCCTCAAGCATTTCCTGGGAGGAGAGAGGGTGGCTTTCTGTCCCCTTTTATTGCTGCTGTCCTCTCATGTCCTGATGTTGGAGCTGCCTTGGGCTTTCATGGCCACTGCCACGCCCTGCTGGTTCCAGCCAGCTTGAGCAGCACCTCGCTGTGTGCAGGTGTTATCCCTGCCCTGCTGCTTCTCTCTTTGGTCCAGTTGGAATCATTGCCATCTCCATGGCCTCACCTGTGTGGCCTTCTCCTTCCACTCTCCTGCTCTGTGCCCTTCATCTCTAGCTCCTGGGCCCTACAACTGACTGTGATCCTGCGGGTCTTGTTCTTCCCTGTACTCAGGTACAGGGACCAGGCACAGGCTCCAGGCAGTGCTGTGTCCTGGTCCAGGGGCAAGGCTCACAGAGTGCGCCACTGACCTGTCATGCTACAGCTGTTACTGATGCTCCCTGTCTTGCAGATCATCCCCCCGAAAGAGTGGAAGCCGAGGCAGACGTATGATGATATTGACGATGTGGTCATCCCAGCCCCCATCCAGCAGGTGGTGACAGGCCAGTCGGGACTTTTCACTCAGTACAACATCCAGAAGAAGGCGATGACTGTGGGCGAGTACCGCCGGCTGGCCAACAGCGAGAAGTGCGCCCCACCCGCCCACAGCCCCGCCCCCCCTGCCCACAGCCCACAACCTCCTTGCTGTCAGTTGGTGGCCCTATAAACAAGGTCCCTGGCATACCTGTGTGCCACTCACAGCGTCCTCCATGGTATCCAGGGCCACAGCTGTTACATGTCCCATTTTCTGTGGCTTCCTCCCTGTCTTCCTGTGTTTCCTGTCTGGTTGGCCATGAGGATGGTGGCTGGTGTGTCCTGTTCATCCTGTGTCCCTTAGGGAAGACCCCCCCCCTTGTGTTGAGACTTGACCTCCCCCATGAAACACTCACCTGCCCATGATGGTTCTTTGGATCCCCAGGGGGCCCTACCCATGCACTTGAGGCACTGTGTCCCTTGGAGCCTGAGGCGTGGATACTGGGCTACTCTGAGCTATCGGGTGCCGTCCCCAGGTACTGCACCCCACGGCACCAGGACTTCGATGACCTGGAGCGCAAATACTGGAAGAACCTCACCTTCGTGTCCCCCATCTATGGGGCTGACATCAGTGGCTCTCTGTATGACGATGTGAGTCCCACAGCCCTGGGACAGAGGGAGTGTGGGCGGGGCTGGAAGGAGTCACCCCAGCACTGGGGACACTGGGGATGACAGGTCTGAGGCTGATACAGGACATGTCCTGTGGTAACAGTGCCTGTCCCTGGTTTCCTACACATGTGGCCAACCCCAGTTCTCTTTGTCTTGGGAGCCCGCGTGGTGCAGCCTTCTGGGCCTGGCATCTCTCACCCACTAACCTGAGAGTGGCTTGCGGGCCATGGGCAGCGGCAGGGTACTGTGAAGGAGCCCGCAGCTGCTGCGCTGTGTCTCGTCCTGTCCCCCCAGTGGCAGCAGGCTCTGCTCGTCCTGTCTGCGCGCTCTCCTGGCACGGTGCGTGTGAGCCAGCGACTGGGACTGGCCCTGCTCCTGGTGACAGTGCTCGTCTTTCCGTGCTGTCTGAGAGGTCCGTGCTAACCCTTGGCCCATGTCTGGGCGGGCTGTGTGAGTTGCCAGGGCTTCTCATACATCCAGGGTGAGTCCCCGCATCTGAGAGTCGCAAACCTTTGCTCCCATTCTTCATTCTGTAGGTTGTCTTTTTGTTTTCTTCATCATGAACTCCCCACCCCATTTTGATGTGATGGAGTCTAACTCCACTTACTCCCTTCCACTGCTGTTCCTTTGCTGTTGTAGCTAAGTGTCCCGTCAGCGACCCAGAGTTACGGAGAGCATGCCAGTACTGCCGGCACTCAGAAGGCTGAGGCAGGAGGGTCACTGTGCATGCAGGGCCTACCTGGCTACGTAGGGGTTCAAGGCCATCCTCGAATGACAGTGAAACAAAACAGAACACAGCAAAAACAGATCAAGTTGTGGAGAGCTGCTCCTGTTTTCTCCTAGAGTTCTGTGGTCCTGGTTCTGTCTGTGAGCCCTGGGTTCATCTCTTCTTCCTCCTCTTTCTCCCTGCCTCCTTCCTTTGCCCATTCCCTCTTCCTCTCCTTTCTTCCCCTTCTTCATGGTACTGGGAGCTGACCCCATGGCCTTTGTGCTGAGCTCCATCTGCTGCTCAATTTTAGTTTTTGCTTTCAGACAGGGTCTTGCCAGGTTGCCTGGGCAGGACTTGACCTTGTCCTCCCACTCAGCCCCCAGGTTTGGGGTGCCAGGTGTATGTTCCATGCCAGCTGGCAGTTGTTGGGGTAGCGCTCACATCTGCTCTTTGCGTGGGGACAGCAGTTGTCGCTGCACTGTTGGCTGCAAAGGCTTCTTTCCCTGTTGAATGGTGTTGATGTTAGGTGAGCTCCCTCCCTCATCACTGACTTTTTTGTTTAAAAAAGTTAATTATCTTCAAAGATTTTAGGGTCACAGCACAGTGGGGTAGAAAGCATAGGGTGCCCCACATAGGCCTGTCGCCAACACACACAGCCCCCCACTGGGGCTTGCTGTAGCAGGTTGTGTGGCTGGGATGGTGGACTGCTCGGACACGGGACGTGTGCTGCCACCGCAGTGGCCTGCAGGGTGAGCTCACTGTCCTAAGGGCCCCGTGCACCCTGCTGAGGTCCTGCTTTTTGAACTGGGGCAGCAAGGAGTGATGGGGTGTGCGCCTTCTTCCCAGCGTCATGGACAAGGACACTTCCTCCACACCTGCATGCTGAACAGCCACTACCTTTCATCCGTGTGCCACGGCTCATTACACATCTGCTGAAGATGCTCGTGTCTGCTTGGGGTCCGTCCTTCCACGCCGCTGGGAACCGTGGCTAAGCATGTGCAGCAGGTGCATAGGAGCTGGATTGCGTGCAAGCAGGGTCAGCTGGGCTGGAACCAGTGGCCTGGCTTCTGGAGTGGCTCTGCTGTTCAGAGCTTGCCGGCCCCAATAGCTTTTGGCCTGAGCATGATGTCCGAGCTGTGTAGCTGTGTCAGTGTTCTGTCCCTGGTGGCTTGTGAGATGGCCCTGTCCGTGTGCTATTTGCCATCCGTTGTTGCCTTCCCAGGCTTTGGTTTTAGGTGTTGTCTCTGAGGCAGAAGCTTGCTCTGTAGTTGGGGTTGGCCTTGGTTGCACTGAGTAGCTCGGGTCTTGCTGCCTCTTCCCAGTACTGGTGTGGCAGGTGCGTTTCTCCATGCCTGGCCCATCCCTGGGTCTTTAGTCCACTTTCAATGAGGCTGTGTTCTGCCTCTGCATCTCTAGCCTATTGTATATGTTGGGATCTTTTAACAGATGTCCTGCCACAAGCCATTTCCCCCAGCCTGTGGCTTGTCTTCTTGTCCCTTAAGGCTCTTCTGTTTTCATCTTTTTCTATTTTTGAGACAGGGTCTCACTATGCAATTTGGGCTGGCCTTGAGCTCACTTTGCAGCCCAGGCTGGTCTCCAACTCAACCATCCTCCTTGACCTCCCAGGTGCTGGAATTGTAGCCATGTGCCGCTACACCCAGCTAAGAGCCCAGTCTGTGAGCACCTGGTGCTCCTGCCAGCTGCACGCAGCTGTGGCTTCAGGAAGGATCTGCAGTCATGCACTACCCTCAGCGCTCTGAGGCCGGGTCTGTGAGCTGTGCCTCCCACAGGCTGAGGTCTTTTTGGGTTCACCTATAAGTTTCTCATATTGTACAGCAATTTTTTTTTAATGTATTTATTATGCGGTGTATAGGGTCTTGCTACACAGATTGGACTCATAGTGATCCTGCTGTTTTCAGCCTTCCAAGAGTTGGGATTACAGGTGCGCGCCACCACCCTCAGTCTCAGAACACCATGGGGGCAGGACCGGCATGGCAGGCTGGGGGTGGAATCTCAGGCCCCTGCATCTGCCTAAGCAGAGTGCAGCACTTTTTTTTTACAGATGGCAAAAGCAAGGCATGGGAGAGAAACATCTTGCCCTTTTCATAAGATAAATCAGGGCTGGCCAAATGTCTCATCAGATTAAAGCCCCTGTATACAAGCAGGCTCAGGGGCCTGGAGTTCAATCCCTGGGCCTGCCTTGCTGGCCCTGCCCCCAAGGCGTGCAGAAATGGCAACTGAGACTGGGGCATACTTGTAATCCCAGCTCTTGGGAGGCTGTAAACAGCAGAATCTCTATGAGTCCAATTGTAGTGAGACCTTGAACACCCCATATACCCTTCCCTAAAGTTAAAAAAAAAAACGGAGAGATAAATCAGCATCTTGGGTCAGCTTCAGCACAGGTCTCCTCTCTGCCTACAACATCATCTGCCAGTGCTGTGAGTGTGTGGCCTAGATGGGGGACAGATTGGCCCTAGCTATAGGTTGGGGGGTGACCCTTTCCTGAACTTGGGCAGGTCCTACTTGTGGGGACCTTGGCCTTCTTACCTCTATCTTTTTTTTTTTTTTTTTTTTGCCTTTTTTGAGACAGGGTCTCACTGTGCAGTTCAGGCTGGCCTTAAGCTCACTTTGTAGCTCAGGCTGGTCTCGAACTCACAACAATCCTCCTGCCTCAGCCTCCCTAGTGCTGGGATTACAGGCATGCGCCACCACGCCCGGCTCTTCTTACCTCTATCTTGAGGGGTCTGATGCTGTTGCCTCTGTGTGTTCTGGGCTCACGCCAGGCTCTGCTTACAGTTGCCACTGGTCCTTGATGGGATCCTGGACAGCTGGCTGGGGTAGGCCAGGTTCCTGAGTGTCCTGCAGGCTGGCAGGCTTTGGTTGCACCAGGCCTGGAGTTGATTGATAGGTTTTAGGATCCCTCCTGATGGGTTACTGGCTTATGGCGGGGTGATCTGTTTGGGTCCCTTTGTCTGCCAGCTATCACTGTCATATCTCCTGGTACAGAAGTGCTGATAGGGCTCTCAGAGGAGCAGGCCCTGCACCAAGGAGGGCTTGCCCTATCTGGGGACTCTGTCCCAGTGGGTAGGTACATGGTGCATTGAAGGTAACAGGTGTATGGCAGATGTGCCTGACTGTCCTATCTCCTCGACCAGCCCTGGTGGCTTGGAACTCTGGTGGGCAGAATAACAGGTTCAGGGCTGTTGAGCTCCTGGTTCACAGCCTGGAACTTGGAGGTGACTGACTAGGCCTTCCTGTTCTTCCCCGGGTACACAAGGAGACCGTCCTGGGTGTCGGCTGTGTTGACCATTTGTCTCCCTGCAGGACGTGTCGCAGTGGAACATTGGGAGCCTGCGAACCATCCTGGACATGGTGGAGCGGGAGTGCGGCACCATCATTGAGGGTGTGAACACGCCTTACTTATACTTCGGCATGTGGAAAACCACCTTTGCCTGGCACACGGAGGACATGGACCTCTATAGCATCAACTACCTGCACTTCGGCGAGCCCAAGTCCTGGTGAGTGAGTGCTGCACTGGCCAGAGCTGGGGGTACTGGGGGCCGGGTGGTGGTGATGGGGCCCTGTGCTGCGCTGGGGCCACAGCCTTGACCTCATACTTCTCTGGCTGTGGCTTCGGCCCCTGGGTCCACGCTGCAGACTGGACAGTGAGCTAATCCAAGGGCTAACCCTGTGGTGAGTGCCCAGTTGTCGGAGCCGTAGGCCAAGGGCTGTGTGGGGACGTCCTGACACATGGGTCCCGTGTGGCATCTTCTCTGGACTCAGTACCAGGGCACAAGGCAGCGTCACTGGGCAGAACAGTGCCAGGCACTGCTGTAGCAGACCCTCTGCTCCTCCTTGCGCTAGCAGTGGTTCCTGCATTGAGACAGCTTGTCCTGCCTATCCCCAGCTGTCCCAGAGCATCTGTTGTTCCAGCTCAGAGGGTGTGGGCAGGAATGGGCTGTACCAGAGCTGGTGGTACTGAGGGGAGGGTGGAAGGGCACCACAGTGCCCTGGTCCAGGTGACATGGGGTGTCTGTGTGGAGCTGTCCAGCTGGGCAGGTGGCTGCGTCTCTCCTTGCTGTCAGACCCTCTTCTGTGCCAGCTGACAGGACTGTCTTACCCTGCTGTGTGGGCTGAGGAGCCTGGGAAAACCAGCCCCTCCTGCCCATCCAGTTTCTCCTGTGGACGGAGCCCCTGCCCTACTGTTGCAAGTGAGGGTGCCTTAGGTGGGAGGCAGCTGGCACACATCTCTCAGGATTGCCGTGATGTCACACAGATTTTTTCTCACAGCTGCGGAGCTGAGAAGCCTGGGTTGAGTCCAGGCCTGGGGAACAGGGCTGCCCCTCTCCTGTCCAGCTCCTCTTGGTTCACAGCCCCCCTCCATCTGCAGAGCCAGCAGCAAGGCATCTTCTGCCTCTCCCCCTCCACCCCTGCTCAAGTGTGGGTCTCTGAGCCCTGTGCTCAGTCAGGATGAACCCCTTGGGCTGGCCCTCAGCCCCACTGCAGAGTCTCTTCTCCCATGGAGAAGACACATTCATGGGTCCCTGGGAAGACGGGGATACCACGGGCCGATGTAACTGCTATGCTGGCTGTAGGCACTGTCTTGAGCTGGGACACTGTTGCTTGGAGTCCTGTCATCGTCCCAGGTTCTTTCAGTCCATGACTGCTTTTGCTGCCATTGTGTAGCTTTGCATCCACCCCTCCTCTGGGAAACTCCCAGTGGGGTGTTCGTCATCCAGGAACACTAGAGAAAATGGCAAGGCCATTCCTTCTTGTCTTTCAAAGGGCTCCAGTTTGCATGTGGGGGAACCAAAAGCTCCACCTTCAGCATTGTGGCCCTGGGCTGCATGCAGGGGCAGGTGCAGTGGCCCTGTCTGGTCCTGCATGGAGAGGGCCTGGCTAGGGTGCCCTGGTGTTCCAGTGATCAGTTCCCTGTTGCCTTCCTACTCTCTGCTCCTTAGAAGCAGTAGCCGACCTGCCCAGGGTGGGAAGTGTGTGGCCATTGCTCCCAGGAGGCTGTGTGCTATAGGCTGAGTGTGGGACCATCCTGCTCCCAAAGGCCACTAGGTGGCGCTGCTGCCCTTCTGAAGCGCTGTGTTCTGGCAGTTTCCTGTTTCCTCCTTGCAGCGGCTAGCTGAGGCTGGGGGGCTTGGAATGGTTTAGCATAGAACTTGGGAGGAGGCTCCTCTGCTGGGTCCTTGTCTTGCTCAGGTTTTGAGGAGAAAAATTGTATCTTTTTTAAAAAGAACACAAAAAGCAAAACCAGAAAGAAATACACCATCCCCAGCATGTGTCGGGAGCCCCTCTAGGACTTTGCCTCTTCTGCGTCCCCTCAGGGACCTGGGTCCAAGAGCCTGTGCTTGGCGACAGTGTCCTGGCAGACAGTGTGGGCCCTCACCTGCCTGCGCCTTGCTGGCTCCAGGCACCCCGCCCTCACTCCACCTGCATCCTCCCATGACCATACAGAACAAGCACTGAGGATCCCAAATACATGGCAGCTCCTCCAGGGAGACTGTAGCGGGCCCTGAACCTACCTGGCTGTTTTCAGTCCTGCAGGAAGGGCTTGCCCAGGAAGGGCGCTTTTCACAATACTGCCTTCTGGCCTCTGTTGTGGCGGGCTCCTAGTTCTCTGCACCTGCTGGCCCATCCTGGGGCTGCTTATGGCTCAGTGTTCTATCGGGCCAGGGGCTGTGGGACGACAGGACCCTTAGGGAGCTCAGGGACCCAGAATTATTCTGAGCTGAGGGTGTCCTTGTCCTGTGGGCCATCCTCTGTTTGACTGCATGGCCCTGGCCCTGGGCTGGGTTCTGAAGGCCATGTGGCCCCCACAGTGGTACCCCACTGCCCACCCATCCCTTTTTTCTTTTTTTTTTTTTTTTTTTTTTTTTTTTTTTTGCAGAACCAGGGATTGAACTCAGGCCCTTGTGCTTGCCAGGGAAGTGCTTATTCCACTGAGCCATCTCCCTCCCCCCCGCATCCCTTTTATCCATTCCTGATCCTGGGTGCCAACTGGGGGGTGCCTGGTGGATGGGTCAACACAGCCGTGCCTGTGACTGTGTGCATGCTGTGTCCCTAATTAGAATTTCCTTTTCTGTTACATCGGCTTGATTGTGCTGTTATGAGTACCTTGGCGGCTTTCTGCTAAGCATTGACGTGTAGGTTTGTAGGAGCTCGGAAGCCTTTGTGGGCTACTGCTGCTTTGGTAGTGAGGCCTGTGTACCACAGTGATGTGACAGCCAGGTGTCTGCACTTGTTTCTGGACTGTGGAGTAGCTCTCATACCTCCCCTTGGTGGTCCTACCATTTGGGGTCACCACCCTGCTTTCTCCTGGGGCTCTGGCCAAGGGCCATGCTGGTGATGCAAACAGAGCTGGGAGAGGTGTCCACCGCACACACTATGGGGATGCGCCCCATTTCGGCAGCTCCTACCATCACCTGTTACCTGACCACTGGGTCCCAGCCTTGGCCAGTGATCAGGGCAGGGGCCTGAGTGCCATTAGGAAGCCTAGATTGGGGCCTTGGCTGGGCCTCTGATGGCCATGTGGGACTTCGTGCCTCTGAGCACTGCCCCATGGGGTTGCGGCCCCATCCTGGTCCCTGCAGTACTTGGGCAGCTCCTGCTAGCCACTACCTGGGGGGGGGGGCAGGCTCCCAAGAGGGCAGAGGCAGGCAGGGTGCAGCTTTGAGTATGGTGCTGTTTGGAATCGAGAGGGTGCTCAGCCTGACAGTTTGGCCTTCCTGCACCACACCCGTCACTGGAATGTGACGCCAGCAGGAGGCAGATGTGCACTCTCCTCCTCCCTCCACCCCAGGTCCAGCCCTGGGGGGGGGGGGGGGCAGAAGGAAGAGCCCCCCTGGGCTGATGGAGACCAGCGAGTTGTGCCTCCATACCGCAGTGGGTTGTGATCCAAGTCCCTTTCTTCCAGCCATGGAGGTGAGCATGGGGATGGAAAGGCAGGAGAGTGATAAGAAGGTAAAGCTGAGAGAGCAGGGTGAGCCTGCACAGGCCCGAGCCCTGGGGTTGGGGGTTGATGGGCACCACTGAGGGACCCTGTCCAGCGGTGTGGTTCTGGGTGGGTGTGTTGTCTGCTTGTATAGTTGGCACAGGAGTCGCTCTGAGATGCTGATGCACCACAGGAAGAAAGGACACCCTTCTGGGTCACCTGCCCAAGTCCTCTTACCCCACCAGTGGCAGTAATTGTGGCTTTCAGCTGTCTGCTGTATCTAGTCTTCACACTCTGGCCCTTCAGAAGTGCATGTGCCAGTGGGTGTCCACCTGTCCTCAACAGCCCCTGAGGACCTGGGTGCCTTCACCCTGAAGGTTTGTGTATGGCAGAGCCTGGAGAGGGTCTCTGGCCCTGTATATCTGACCCAGGAGGCCCTGGCAGCAGCCCTGTGGGTCCTGTGGTGGCAATAGCCAGGCACTGCCTACAGCCAGCCTCTCCCTTGCTCTGTGGAGCTTGACACAGTGAGGCTGGCACTGGGCTTGGGCTTGGTGCCACAGCCAGGAGGGCTTGGACACACAGGAGCTTATGAGGGGACAGCTGTGTTATGCCTGGCCCAGGTCCCTTCCCTGCCCTCCTCATTGAGCCCTTGGCCTTGCTCTTGTCACCACCACACTGTTGTCCCCAGTGCCACTGGCCCAGGCCTTCTGCTTGTCAAGATTGGATGGTAAATCTCAGGCTGAAAGCTGCTTTGAGTGTTCACAGAATCAGCTCTGAGGCCGGAGGGATGCCTGTGCTCAAATCAGGGCATCAAGTGCCGCCATGCAGCGAGGGAGGGCGCTGTTGGGCAATTTCGAAGGATTTGGAGCACACGGTATGCGCTCCCATTAGGCTGATGTGGGCCTCCCCTGCATGGCTGGCATGGCCCAGCCCTGGTCTGGTGGCTGTCGCACAGCAGGACACGTCCTGCACAGGAGGACACCATGGGTCAGAGTGGCCGGGAAGCCCAGTGTCCTGGGCTCCCTGCAGTTTCTTGTCCTGTCCAGGGCTGTTCCACGTGTCTCCAGAGCTGGCAGGGACAGTCACAGCTGGTGTTTGTTCAGAGACGGCAGAACAGTTTTAACATCATGTTTGTGCCAAAACCCAGAAATTCCTCCATATGCTCTCCTGAAGCCAGCCATGCTGGTGGGGGTGACGGATCCCAGTTCTGTGGCCTTGTGGTGGGCCCAGGCAGGCAGAACAGTGGCGAGGTGGATTTGGGGATGGGGCTTGCTGCGGGCAGGGGCCAGGCCAGGAGAGGCCCCAAAGGCCACGGAGCCTGCCGATTTCTGTTGCTTGAGATTTTGTTTTCTGTCTGCTTGTTTGGCCAGTGTGCTCAGTTATATCCTTCTAAGTACTTTATTAGTCCTGCTATGGATTTGCTGCCAGCTCAGGAGGACAGTACAGAGCATCCTCAAGGCCATGTCCCCGTGTTGGTGACATCTTTCCTGGAGGATGCCGTGTCATGGCAGTGGGCAAGAGGCGCTGTTGTCAGCAACAGCCGTAAGATAGCTAGCATCTTCAGTTTGCGCCAACTCCCCTTGCTGCCCAGACCCCACTTGTGTCACTCCTGTGTGCTCAGGCTGGTCTGGGCCAGGACCATTTCCTGTAGTCCCTGTTGACTGTGATCTCGACATCATGGAGTGTGCTGGCCAGCTGGGGAGGGGGACAGTCCTCCAGGTCACTTCCTGTCCCATGCATGACCTCGCCACACAGCTGAGATGTTTGCCACGCATCTCTGCCTGACATGACTCCTCTGCCCTTTCCACACCTGTTCTTCAAAATGAAACATGTTCTTATTTTTTAAAGAAAATATTTATTTTATTTTGTTTTATTTTTACTTTATTTGCAGTTCTGGGGATGGAACGGAAGACCTTCATACTGAGTAACATCTGTTGCCCCTTTCTTTCTCTTTTTTTTTTTTTTGTTTCAAGACAGGGACTTGCTCAGTCACTATGTGACCCATGCTGAGTTTGAACTTGTGATCCTTCTGCCTCTGCCTCCTGAGTGCTGGGATTATAGACAAGTGTCACGAGCCTATGCAGTTTTAATTATCAGAAGAACTTACTGCATGGAGTGGCCTCGTGCTGCTCTTCCAGCTGGGACAGGTGTGCACGCTGGACACAGCGTGGGGGGGGGCTACTGTGGCCTCTCCTCTCCCAGGAGGCTGCTCGTTCCTGGGCTTCAGGACAGTGGCTGCCGTGGAGCTGCTCCTGAGTCAGAGGCAGGTCCGCCTGCTGCTTTGGTGGGCGTTGTGGTGCTTCAGGCTGGACTCCTGCCAGCGTGCGCAGGGGAAGGGTCAGCAGGAGCCAGGCCTCCAAGGTCTGCACTTCTTGGCCACTTTCAGTCAGGGACTGCCACATGCAGGCTGGCAGGCTGGGGACAGGCGTGACCGGGAGTGCCTGCCCAGGCCTTCACTCTCTCGCCTGCCCCTCCAGCTAAACCCAGGTCTGTGGACTGCAGGACTGTAGCCTTTGGGACAAGGATATCCACTAGGCAAAGTGGTCTCACTTGAAGGTCTAGGCAAGGGAGGACCTTCCACACTCATTGTGTGATGCCCCTCAGCTGAGATGGCAGCTGGCAGTTCCATGAGCCATGAAGGAGTTGGCACAGGCATGGGGACCTAGGCCGGCAGGACACCTGCCACTTCAAGGTATACTACTGAGGTCACTCCATGTGCTGGAGTCCTGGTGATGAAGGGGGGGCTCCAGGGTCCATCACTTCTGGTAGTGTGGCTAAACCTTGCAGCAAGGGATGCTGGGAGGTAGAATTGGGTGTGGGTCCATGTGGGGAGTGAAGGGGCAGTGTCCCCATGGTCATGCTGGGTGGTCCCCATTGTCATGCTGTGTGGTCTTCATGCTGGGGGACAAGGCCTGTAGGCCCAGTGAGCTATGCATCTTCCAGACATGCCATCTGGACGAGGTGTGGTATGACCTGCAGCTAGACCCCTTCCATCCCCCATCCCAAGCATTGCCAGGCCCAGGAGGCACCCCCCCCCCCCCAATTCAGGCTGGGAAACAGGTCCTGCTGAAGAAAGGGCCTTAGGCTGCAGTCCATTCAGGAACTGGGAGTCCTTAACAGGTTCTGGTCCAGGATAAGGAAGGTGCAAGCTCAGGATCCTGCTGCTGCTTGTGCCCTGGCCAGGCTGCTCTGCATGTGGGGCTGCAGTGACATCCTTTGTGCTGTGGCTTGGGGGAGCAGGTAGCCAACATTAGTGGCGTCTTCTGTGAAAAGTGGATGCTTTAGTGTCAGAATGGGATGAGCCACTTCGGCTCATACTGTGGGGCTGTATGGGATCTCTTGAGGGGAGGAAAGAGCCACATGAGTCCTGCATGCAGGCAGGTGCCTACCGGGTGAGGAGTCAGTCCTTGCCCCCTTGTGAAGGGACAGGAAGTCCTTATTGAAACACCACTGCCGGGTGGCCTTCCATCTGCAGGTGCAAGTGTCTGCACCATCGTGGGGGGCATGGGCACTGTGGGACCCTTCCGTAGAAGACTGGCACCAGCCGTGGGTCACTTAGCCACCTGCCTGTCACTGTGTACATGGGAGGCCTGGGCTCATGGGAAGGGTCTGGTTTCCAAGGCAAATGTCTCTTGTATGACACAGCCCCCAGAAAGGACATTGCTGCAATCTGTGAACAAGGAGCCTCTGTTATCTTTGCTTACACGTTGGGCACAGAATGTGCTGTCTCTCCAGCAGCAGGGGACAACCTCACGCCTTCCAATGCGGCTGCAACAGCGACGCTAATGGCCCTGCTCTGCAGCCTCCCTGCCAAGCTCTGGGCTGCTGCTTTGAGACCTGATTGTGTTGGAGAGTTTAACCAGTGCGTGCTCAGCCCTCCCCAGTACTGGAGGAGGGACAGTGGCCACAAGGCTGCAGCGCAGGTGTGATCAAGCTGGGCTGTGTGACCCTCGTACCTCCAGTTCTGGCTCCATAGTCGAGGGCAAGCCAGAGCTACTTCAGGGCCTTGGCAGCCCCATTTGCCCCAGCAAGGTTGAGCAGGTGTTATGTGTTAGCAGGCATGTGACAAAGACACCTCGAGCACTGCTGAGCCTGGGAAGTATATGGCTGGCCACCTACCCAGCCTGGCTCTGCATTGCCATACCCACAGAAGATAGAGGGCACTGTTACAACCACCTGGTTCCCTGAGCAGGGCTGGATGCTGCCCACCATCTCTCTGTCACTCCTGCTGATCGCCCTCAGCCGTAGGAGTTGATCCCCACTGGAGCCCCTCATTCCACCTGAGGACCCCTGATCCTGGGCTCCTGGGGTGCATGTCTGGCATCTGGCTTTGAGTATCTCATTCCCCTCCCCCCCTTTTTTTGTGTGTGGCTGGCTCATTGTGCCCTGAGGGTGGGGCTGGCACAGCATGTGGTGCCAGGGATAGAGCTGTGGTCCCTGCGCTTGCCTAAGCTTACTTAAGCAGATGCTTTAAACTGCTGAGCTGTCTTGCCAACCTGCTTTCCATTTCTGAGAAAGGGAACCTCTCTTCCCCTCTCTCTAGCACCAGGTCTCTTCCCACACTCACCGCTTTCTGTGGGCCTGTCCTTATTCCTTCCCTGCTCAGATATAAGGGAGGCTGTGGGCTGTGGGCCTGGTGAGACCAGGGCAGTTGTCTCATTGCTTTAAGAGCTGAAAGCAAGGGGGCTCCCAGGGTGCTTCTGTAGACCGTGTCCTGGCCCATGGTCCCGCTGGGTGCAGCTTGCAGCTGCGGAGGGTGCTTTCGCCTCCCTGGGTGCCACCACTCTGCCCAGCGCATCCATCTTTCATGTGTGCAGAAGGCACCATCTAACACAGATGTGTGTGCTTCACAGCTTGGATCTTCTCATAATAAATTGGTGGGCCTGAGGGAGAGTAGGGCTGGGACAGGGCTCCTTGAGGTCAGCTGGAGTGACACCAGCCCCCCTTGCTGTGTGCAGCCCAGTCCCTCTATCGTAGTGTACTCAGCCAGCACCTAGTGCCTCAGGATGCCACCATCCTGTTCCCCAGGCCGTGTGTCAGGATCTGCTCAGCCACCCAGGGGTCTGCATCCCATCGCCCCCGCAGCTCACTCTACCTGGTGTCCCCATGGGTGACCTGCTCAGCTGCAGCTCCCATTTCCTGTGAGCCCACATACCCAGGGCTCTGTTGATCTTTGTGTGTTTCAATAAAAATGTCATTATTTGAGATCATTGGTGCTGCTAGCATGAGATACCGAATTCCATCTTGTGTTGTCATGTGAAATGATCCATTAGAGATAAAGCCGTGCACTCAATGAGGCCCTTTCCTGGGAACCAGCCACCCTGGGCCCAGCAGATGCTACTCCAGAGTAGCTTGTATATGGGGGACCTGTTGGGGGGGCACTCTTGAAGGCTGGGTTTCTCAGTGGTGAGGATGGGTTTCCTGCCTGAAGGGGTGGTGTCCCTGATGCCAGAAGGCTCTGGTGGCTCTGGGTGGGGACTGTGCAGCTGGCACTCTGCTCTGGGGGCCAGCACACAGGCCAGGGGAGCCCACTGTGCCCGGGGGCCCTGAGCACATACCTTGTCCCATCCCTCTGCCCTTGGTGATGCTGGGAGCTCCCCATGTCCTGCCCCAGTGAGGTGCTATGGTCACTGTCACAAGGGAGCACTGTGTCTGTCACAGGGACATCAAGCTAGCCAAGTTAGCAGTGGTCTCCCCTGCACCTGGAGGCCCAGCTGGTCCTCAGGTTTCCTAAGCAGGAATTGTGGTACCTGTGCTCCTCTCTCTTCCCTTGGCCCTGTCTTTAGCACAAATATCCTTGCACTATGCTCCACAACACCTCCAGCCTTGCTGTTCAGCATGAAGGTGGGACTGGCCTGCCTTGTTCTAGTTGGCTGCGGAGTTTTGTACTGAGTGACTTAGAAGCTGATAGATATTTTTATAGGTCTCTGCAGCCCTGGGAGTGAACGTGTGCATCTGTCTCAAGCTGGTGTGTCATTTTCTGTTTGTTCTTATCTGTTGGATAGTAGTGTTTCCCACTGCTCTATTCTTCATCCATCCAATGGGAAGCCAGACCCTGGTGCACTGGTACAAACCTGTGATCCCAACCCTTTGGGAGGCTAAGGCAGGAGGATCAGTCTTGACAATTTAATGACTCAGTGAGACTTTGTCTCAAAATAAGATAAATGAAAGGTTAGGGGTGTAGTTCACAGGGAAGACCCTGGGTTCCATCCCCAGTATCATAGATACCACAGGAGAGTGCAAGCTCCCTGGGCACTGTGGTGTCCTGTCTGCCCTGTGCTCAGCATCTAGCATATAGTTGGGCCTGGGCTCTCTCCCAGGATTGGCTCTGACCTTGACTTCTCAGGAGTCCTAGCTCCTCTGACAGAGCTTATGTCATCCTCAGAAGCCCAGAGGACACTAGGCCCAGGTCCAGGGACCTAGCTGTCTTGAGGTGTAACTTGCTCACTTGGTGGAAAGTACCTTGCATGGGAATCACCCAATGAGTGTGGGCACAGCAGGGTGTCAGGTGGACCCTGTTCCTCTCGTCCATGCCTGCAGGTGGGAGCAGAGCAGGGAGCCACCTGGCCCAGCCTGGAGATAGGGCCTCTGCAGAGTGCTTGCAGTGGGTGTGGGTGAGAGCAGCTGTTGCCCAGCTTGGCCCCTGCAGACCCTGGGTAGCAAGCTGGAGTTGCCCTTGTCCTGGGCTTTGTATGAGGGCTGAGGTGACCTGCCTGTCACTCAGGCTCCCAGAGACATTGCTAGTGTCAGGTTCTCATGGTCTCCTGGGCTGTGAGTGGGTGTCCTCCTTTTTGCCAGGGTTATAGCTAGGTGCGGGATCTCAGCACCCTCCAGGGTGTGTGTGTGGCTCTACCTGATTCCTTTCCTCAGGGTCACTGTAAACAGTGCAGCACCACCTGCCCGGCCCTGTGCAGATGCTGTGAAATTAACTCCCAAGCCCTCCTGCAGGTGCCAGGCTGACTGACATTTCCAGTGGGCTCTGCTTGGGCTGCTCTTGGCTCCTGTCCTTACAGAGGGGATGAGGCAGTGGTGTGATCACCACCACCAGCTAATTGCTGCAGCCTGGTGCCACAGCCACTGTCGGCCATCTGCCTGTGTGGGCACTCGAAGAAAGTCACATGAGCCTGTGTGGTGGGATGGGGTGTGGGCAGGATGGTCTTTGTTTTGTGGTTCCCGTCCCTGGGACTAAGATCATCCCCACAGGCTGAGGTGGACACACGCAGATGGGCACCAGAGGCATCACAGCCCTCATCCAACTGGAGAGTTTCACGTACTTGGGGCAGGAGTGGGGGCACGAAGGGCCCTGTCCCAGTCGGGCGCTGCCGTGGGGTGACTACCTTCACATATCCCTCTTGCTGAGATCATACCCTGTCTCAGTGGGCTCAGCCCCACTGGCCTGACTGGTCCCTCAGTCAGGGAGGAGCAGGTAGGGGGTGCCTTAAAGGCAGCATCACCCTGCCCAGAAGGAACAGAATCTCGGGGCACGGCAGGCAGTGGGTACACAGGACCTGGTGGCATCCAGCCCGGAAGGTGACCCGGCAGCTATGTGGGCAGAGCTCAGGTGAGGCCACAGAGTGACGGTGCCGGAAGCCCTGTTGCTCATTGTCCCCTGGTGACTAATGGCTCCTGAGCAGGTCCCTGCTCCCCAAGACGATCTGTGTTCCTCTTCCTGACACACTCATTTAATTTTTAACTCACAAGACATTTGCTTATTTATTTTCATTGTTCTTGATAATAATTCTAAGCCATTAGAGGAGAAAATTATATTCAAAAATGCTGTTTCACACTTTATTTGTTTGATGATTTAGAGCGATAGAAAATAGCACATTTGCTGGCTTTTATAGTCTGATAATTATTCACATCCATCAAGCCATTCCAGGGGAATAAACAAAACACCAAGAAAATTACACTATTAATAGCATCCTCCGCGGTGGACGGAAGACTCTTCCCAGGCCAGTGTGGTAGCACGATGCATGGTCCCTCCACCACAGGGAGGGCCACTCCCTGCAGTGCCTCCTCCGAAGACCCACAGCCATGCTATGAAGGTGGACTCATAGTGCTGCAGCTCAGGGTCAGACTTTTCTTTCTTTGTTGAGACAGGGTCTTGCCAGGGTGCCCAGGCTGGCCTCGATCTCAAAATCCTCCTGCTTCAGCCTCCTGAGTACTGGATGACAGTGTGCAGTGCTGAAGCAGGTAGGGCCTGCTCTTTCCATGAGCCCCCACTGCCCTCACAGGCCTGGCCCTTCCTGGACACAAGTCGGACTGTGGCTTGGCTGGATTGTGCTCAGCCCTTGCTTTTGTCCCTTAGGGAGGTTTGTGAGTTCTGAGCTCTGCCCTTTTGGGGTGGCACTAAGCAGTGACGGTGACATTCCCTGCTCAAAATGCTTCTAAGCAGGGGAGAAGAGCCAGGAAAAGTGGAGAACCTGGGACTCCCACCTTTTCCTGCTGTCCTGTTCCTCCCAGACTCAGGGTGTTACTCCTTCCTGAGGGTTTTTTTTTTCTTTTTTTTTTAATTTTGTTTTTGTTTGTACTACTGGGATTGAACCCAGGGACTTTACCTTGAGCTATATCCCAGCCTGATTGATTGATTGATTGATTAATTGATTGATTGACAAGGTCTCTGCATCGCCTGGGGTGGGGTTGAGCTTTCTGTCTTCCTGCCTCCCCTGGGAGGCTCACAGGTTGTGCCTCTGTGCCAGGCCCATTGGGAATCTTCTGTCCAGAGCTCATCCTCGCCCTACCTCGTGTGTTGCCCTGTGGGCCCTTGAATTGTTAACCTGCTGGACTGAGTTTTGTTTCTCAGCTGTTGTGTGATTCACACATTGCACATCCCTGGCTCAGGATGACAGGCCTCGGCCCGTCTGTCTCCTGGGCCTCCCTGTGCACGTGTACCTCACACCTCATCAGAGTTCTGTTTCTCCTAAGCCTCTCTCATGCTTTCTGAAAAGGACAGCTTGGAAGTGAGGCTGGCTTAGTCCCCGCAGCAGTGCCAGGAAGCTCCGCTCAGTCCTCAGCTCCCAGCGTCCTGTCTGGGGTCACCTGCAGTGGTTGCCAAGGAGACAGTACCAAGGTTGGCAGGGATGCAGATCAGAGTGTTCATGAGTTTCTAGTTCAGAGTCTTCCAGAGCTTTGTGCAGAGCATTCAAAAACAGGAGGTAGGGAGGGACAGGTGGGGGGCTAGTGAGAGTCGGAGCGATGCCCAAGCCATGGCTGCACTTTTATGCAGAGCTGTCTAGAATCATAATGCCCAGGGTGGAGGGACCTCAGCAGCTCCTCCCAAGGGCTCCCTGTAGACACCAGGTGCCAGGCCTCTGTACCTTCTGCACATCTCCCCATCACCCTATGTGCCCACCCCAGGACACGCCCCAGAAGAGGCCAGAGGGATGTGCCTTGGCCCTGCATGGACCTGGCTCTAGGCGAGGATGGTGAACCTTTTAGAGCTTTCAGTGATACAAACAGCCTGCTCTAGCATGTGAGCCATAGGTCACCACCACTGCTCTAGAGGTGGGACTGGGCTGGTCGTAGAGGCCCAGAGGGGCTGGAGAACAAGGACAGGGAGGTGCCCATTGCCTGGGGTTGAGCCCTGGGGAAGTCTGGCCTGAGGACCTGGTATAGCCTGCTGCTATGGGGAAACCCTGAGGAGCCCACTGCTGCCCAGTGGATAGGCTGTGTGGCATTACAGGAGGTGGAACAGATAGATTCTGGTGATGCAGTTTGACCTTGTGATAGGGACCGAGCTCCTGGGAAGCAAGACAGACTGGCTCCCCATGTCGGTGACCAATAAAACCGACCTGTTTTACAGCCCTGAGAAATTGCTTGCTGATTGTCACACAGATGCTTAAGCCGCTTTGAGCTGCTATGAGCAGACTTCGCCAGCCCAAGCCGCCACTCCCTGCTGCTGTCTCCACAGCGGGGCCCCAGTGTGAGGGAGGCCAGTGGATGCCCGGCGCAGGTGACAGATGATGAGGGCAAGATGGCCAAGTTCTGGGAGCCCAGTCCTGCTCTCAGTACTGGCCCTGTGGCGTGACCTGTCACAGCCACTCCAGCTGTGTGCCCTGTCCTCAAGGTCCTGTACCCGTGCTGGCCTCAAGTTCCCAGGAGTGCACTCAGGCACGAAACTCCCTAGGGATGATGCCTGTGCTGGCCTCCTCCTCCAGGTGGCCTCCAGGCCTGGGCTGAAGGGCACAGCCTTGGTCTGAACCGTCCGGGGCCAGGCGCTCTGGCTTCGGGTCCCAGGGCCCATGAGGCTGCTGCTAAGGCTGTGCCAGCGGGTTTAGTGGCAGTACTCCTTGCTCTTGGACACTGAGGGCAGCAGAGTCCAGATGTCCCTAGGGCCACCCAGCTTCCCAGCCAAGAGCCCCTTTAATCTCTCCAGGGGCCTGCGTCCTGCAGGCTGCACTTCTTGATAACAGAGGAGCCTTGTTGCAATGTATTAAACTTTTAACATCCACCAGATTCAATTAATCTTATCTTTACAACTCCCAATTACAGGCGGTAATTAAGTGAAAGCTGCATTGTAGATGGGGATATTGCATTAATCATCCCAGCCCTGCAGCTGTGAATTAGCTCCTCGTGTCCTCTGTCATCTTCCCCTAGTGGGTGGGGCCAGGGCCCACTGAGGTGCTAGGATTAGGATTAACTTCTGTCAGCTGTGTGTAAATGATAACAGGCCCTTTAAGGAAGGACTACCTCAGTTTGGTCCAGGCAGTGGAAATCACAACACAGCAAGGAGGCTGAAGGTGTCTGGGTGGCCATGACAGGGGCCTGGGAGTGTGCCCAGAAATTAATTACAGTATTTTATTTAGATAAGAGGGGACATGACATTTGCTTTATCTCCCATCCCTCCCTCTTCAGTAGAAAAATCTAAGCCTCTTGTTGGGAATGGGCCTTGGAGCTGGAGGCGATCTTTCCGATGTTTCTCTTTCTGGCTGTCAGCATCCTGGGGGTGGGCAGGGGTGGCTGTGTGTTGTGCCTTCCACAGCTGTGACGCCACTGGAGTGGCAGACAGGCAGCGGGCACTAGGCTGTCCTGGGCACTGCCGGGTGCTGAGCAGGGCTTGTGGCTTCCACCCTACTCCATGCCAGGGGCCATACGTGTCCCCAAACATGGCCCAGGGCCTAGTGGCAGGCTGGGCTGGTGTGTCTGCTGGTGAAGGCCTCCCAGCACTTCCCCACAGCCCCCCAGCCCACGCTCTGGGCAGCCTTCCCTGGATAGCGAGAGGCCTAGCAGCTGCGCCACCAGCTTCCCTGTGCAGTGTTGGCGGCGTGTCCCTCCTGCGGCATCTGTTTGCAAACTCCCAACTTACATCTCCTTTACTGATGACAGAGCCCCAGGAATCTTCGAAATATAAAATGTGTAAAAATAACTTTCAAAATGGGTGACAAGTGAAACTTCTCATTCCTGAAGCTGCTTTTCCCTGTTGGCTCCTGGTCCGGGCCATGGGTGAGATAGGCCTGAGAACCAGCTTCAAAGCTTTCTGTTCTGTTTGCTGGGGGCCATACCCCCCTATTTCCTGGGAGCCTCCCCACTCCAGGCTCCGCAAGCCCAGGCTCTGCTGCTTGGTCAGATGCTGGGGCTCTGTCCAATCTATGCTGTCCGGAGTCTGTTCCTATCGGGCAGGTGTGCTCTGTCTGACGCCTCCCTTCTCTCACAGGTACGCCATCCCTCCGGAGCACGGCAAGCGTTTGGAGCGGCTGGCCATCGGTAGGTGTCTGCAGATGCGGTCTACATGGGGTGGGCAATGGGCCTGGGCCAAGACCAGAGAGCAGTTGTCCCCGCCCCCCAGGAGAGGCTGCTGTCAGAGTTGTGTTTTGTTTTTGTTGTGTTTTCTGCTAGGGATGGAATCCAGGGCCTTCATGCTGAGCTATAACTCCAGCCCTTTTTTTAATTTGGAGACAGGTCTCACTAAGCCACTAAGTTGCGCGGGCCGGGCTCGAACTTGTTATCCTCTTGCTTCAGCTTCCTGAGCATCGGGACCACAAGCATGTACCATTATGCCCAGCTTTGGGCTCTGGTTTGGGGAGCCATAATATTCTGAGAGATGGGATCCACAGGGTCCCCACTGTGTGCTCAGCTTCCTGGTGAGTTCCCAGAATGCTGGTGCTGTAGCAGCCCTGCTTTCCGGGTCCTTCCAAGGCCGGGGCCTGTATGAGACCCTGAGGCCTTTGGCCTTGCCCTGGTTTCCCTGGCACAGCTGCCACATTGGCCTTGGCCCATTATTCCTGGTCTGGTAGAGCCAGAGGTGTCTCATGCACTTGCACAGCAGGGCCATGGCTGCATGCCACCTGCCCTGCTCAGTTCCCCAGGCTGCTACATCCTCCCTGGGAACTTCCAGGCATAGGCGTGTGTCAGATGGTGGGGTCCCAGACACAAGCCAGATATACCACAAGGCTCCTGAGCACCCAGCATGTTCCCTGGTTCAGATCCTGTCACCGTACCTGCTCTCCCTGCCTCATGGAAGCCTTGCTTCCCTGGCATCAGGTGGCATCTCCATGCCTGGACAGACGCAAAAAGTATTGCCTAAGCTGTCAGTCAGTTATGACAATCACCTGAGGCCAGATCTAGTGGCCACAGGATGTGCTGCTTACAGTCAAGGTCTCTCAGTTGCTCACACACATGGTGTCTGCTAAGGGCGCTGTGTGGGTCTGGCTGCCGGGGGGTAGGCAGATTCCTTATGCCTCTTGGGAGAGCGCCCTCCTCTCAGTCTGGGGCCTCTCTGTCCTCTGTAAGCCCCGCCTCTTTTTCATAGTGTGGCACTGGGCTAAGTTCCTTGTCTCTGTCTTCACAAACAGTGAGCAAGAGGCAGCAATCTTAGTGCAACCTGGGACAACTCAGGACACACGAAAGGGAACACAGTGAGGACTCGCATGTACCAGCAGCCCCTCTGGTCACTGTGCACCTTCTAGTGGTAGTTGGTGGGGATCTAGGACTCTGAGGCTTGTTTGGAAGTTACCCTTGACATTGGCATGAGGTCTCCAAGTCCCGGCTATTGTCCTGTCGCCTTCCCACCTTTGGCCAAGAGCACACCTGCCACATGCTATCCCTGAGGTTTTGTGCTGGTGGGACAGGGACAGCTCCTCCTGATGAGGGGTCCTGTAGTGGCTCCTCAGTGACTGGGCCGCTCTACAGGTGTTGGGGGGCACCAGCCTGCAGCGCACCCCAGCTTTGGCATGGGGCCTGGCTGGCCTTGCTTCTGAGTAGTTCTGGTGGACTCAGCCCTGCTTCCATGGGAAGGGCCTGTCTAAGGTCCCAGTAGTGCTTGCTCCCTGTAGAAATCTATGGCTTTGGATGGTCTGTGGGAAGTCAGAGCTTACGTATCTGAGCTCTCAAAAGACAAAAGGAGGTCATTTTCTTCATTGTATTTTTGTCCTTTTCTGTTTGTCTTTTTGAGGCCAGGATCTCATTGTATGGTTCAGGCTGGATTTCCCCTGACCATGTAGCCCATGCTGGCCTGAAACTCACAGTGATCCTCCTGCCTCAGGCTTGGAGTGCTGGGGTCACGGGCCTGGGCCACCACACCTAGTGTATTGTACTTAAAATATAAACTTTAATTTTAAAATATAAAGAAATGTTTTTCTGATGAATTTTCTGTTACCATTATAACAAAGAACTATTCATTTAATGGCTTTAAACAATATGAACTTTAAAAAAAAAATAAACAGCATGAACTAATACTTCTGTAGGTTAGAAATTGGGGATTCCAATGGTGGCTCGGGAGAACCCATCCAGGCTCCTAGAGCACCCACAGCCCTTGGCTTAAACCTCCTCCAACAGCTTCAGAGCCAGCAGCACCATGCCTCAGGCTCTTGTTCTCCCTCACTGGCTCCAGAGCCGTGGGCCTAGGTGGTCAGGATGGTCCCCGGGCCATCAGGTAGCCTAGCTGTAGAGTCCCTGCTGTGGCTGCTGTTAGGTAGCTAAGGTGATGCACATGGAGCCCCTTGCAGTTGCAACTCAGAAGTCTGAGGACTCTCGGGAGGATCCTGCCTGCCTCTCCCACACCTCCCGTATGGCCACTGCTCTAGTCTCTCCAGCTTCACACCCCGTCACCTGTGACCTGCGTCTTGCTCTCACCTCCCCCACCCACCCCCACTCCCTGCTGAGGTCCCAGGGCCTTCATGGCAGGTTTCCTCATTAGCCATGTGCAGAGACCTCCAAAGGCAGGCAGAGTAAGCTAGCACACCTGGATTGTGTTCTGTGCAGTGAATCTTTACATTTTTTGAAATCCAAGGACTTCCCTCTAGATGCAGCAGCTGTCCAGGATTTGGGGTGCGGTTACCCTTAACCCAGAAGTAGAACAGCAGCAGCAGAGAGAGGCATCAGATGACAGCAGAATTGACTGAGTCCCTTGTCAGCCCCAGCTCAGGTCCCTGCCACACTGTGGGGGCAGTGTCATGGGCTCCGTGGAGGAGACTGGGAGCAGGTTTGCAATTAATATGGAGAATGGATAGTGCACTAGGAATGGGCTCACCGGGAGAGTTGTGGGACCCGTGGAGAGAGCATTAATGTGCTGCCACATTATTGGTGCTAATCACTTAAAGTGTGCGCCTTTATTAGAGCTTTAATGAGAGCCACTTAAACTGCGCATTAAAAAGAGGAACTGCGGTATGGCCGCCGGCCGGGAGGCAGGCAGTCGTAACTCTAATTGAAATGCTGTTAGTGCTAGGAAAGTCACTGAATTCAGTGGTCCTGGACTTTCTGGAACCTCACTGCTGTGTAAATGCTTGCACCTCCCACCAACCCAGGGTGTGGGGGAGCCCGCACTCTGTGCCCAATATGTGTGTCAGCAACCTGCCCAGAGGCCCTGCTGCCCTGGGCCCTTGTCCCCTGCAGGTGCCAGGACAGCCCTGGGCAGAGCCATGGCACAACAGGTGAGCAAGTCCCTACCAGCTCCTGGCCTGGCTGTGAGGTCATCCTGGGCACGGTGCCTGTGATTCAGGGCCATCTCTTCAGCAGCAGTGACCACGCACCCCCGAGGGGAAGGTCTGCTGTGGAACAGAGGCCTGCATGCCAAGTCATGTCTGCCACAAGGGGTGGGAAAGCAGATGTGAGCCCCAAGCAGAATTCACAGCTGTCCTTTTCTGTGGCTGATGGGTGATTGGAGATTTGGGGCTGAGAGTGGGTGGTTTTGTGGCCTGGGGTGGTGGGCATCTGTGGGTGACGGTGCTGTGTAAGAGATACAGAGCCAGGCATGGCTGGAGTTGGAGGCTCGGGCTCAACTGCCAGTTCTTCCTATGGACTCACTGTGCCTGGAAGGAAGGACCCTAAGTTGGGGGTGCCAGTCGTGTCCCACAGTCCCTGGCTCATGTGGCACCTCTCAAGCTGATATAATCACCTTGTTTCGTCACCCAGGTCACTCTGTCTCTTTGTATGCTCCTTTCAGTGTGTTCTCTATTGCCCACCCTCCAAGCCGTGGCCAGACCCCATGCAGCCAGTGGGTAGGACCTGGTGTTGATCTCCCTCAGAGCTGTGATCTGGAATCTGTTTCTGACTGTAGGTCTAGGGTACCTACCTAGCCCCACACAGCCCCTGACTGATGCTGCTTCTGTCTGTCCAGGCTTCTTCCCTGGGAGCTCACAGGGGTGCGATGCCTTCCTGCGCCACAAGATGACGCTCATATCACCCATCATCCTGAAGAAGTATGGGATCCCCTTCAGCAGGGTGCGTATAGGCTGGCACCGACTCTGGGAGGGGTTTGGGGCCCCAGCAGAGTGGTTTCTTGGTCCTGGAGTAGGTTCTGGAAAAACGCCTAGCAGGGAGGCCAAGGTATGGCTAAGGTGGCTTCATCTCTTGTACCGGTGGGCGGGAACAGAGGGAACCTCCAAGTTGGGCAGGTCTTAGTTTGCCTTCCCCTACCCCTTCTTCTCTTCTGGTGGCCCCTCAGGAGGTGGGGCCACTCTCCAGGGCCTACAGTGGGTACCAAGGACGGGTACAAATGTGGAAGGTGAGGTGGCTCCTGCAGGTGTGCTAGGGACACCTGCCCCTAGATCCTGCCCTAAAGATCCTGCCCTATCTCCATGAGCTGTCGCCCTGCCCCAGCCCCCTTTGAGCCTATGACAAGTGCTGTCTAGCAGGATCTGCTGGGCCTGGACCTGTACTGGTGTACCTTGGGGTTTGTGGACCCAGGTGCTATTGGGTCCTGGAGGCTGCTCTGCCCAGGCACAGGCCTGTGCGCTGGGATGGGACAAGCATGTGTCCCTGGAAGAGAAGCCCCTGGAGGACCAGCTAGGTTTCCTGGGCGGGGCAGTTTGTCAGATCTAGGAACCAGCTCCATGACAAGGCCCTCACCCCTGCCCTCCACCTCTGACCTGCTTTGGGTGTGCTGCTTGTCAAGTGTAGCTAGGGAGGGCAGGCCCGGCCCTGCTGTGTGGTCACGTGGGCAGGTGGGCAAGGGAGTGGAGCACCACGTACGCAGGTGTCCTGCTCCTCTGCACAGAGGCCATAGTCCTTGGATGTGAGCCCAAGATTCCACAGCCCCTGCATCTCCCTGGTCTTCATCTAGATGGCGCTGTAGTTCACGAGATCACTCAGCCCGACTGACTAGGGCATTGGCCTTCAGCTCTGTTCCTCATCCTGGCCCTACCCAGGGCCCTAGCCTCTGTGTCCTGTGAGGCCCTATGCCCCTCAGCCTTGGGTGGCAGCACATCCCCCAGAAGCTACAGGTATGGACCTGAGTCCAGCATGGACCCCTCATCTGAATTCCCAGCACCCTTCAAAAGAGTGACTGTCTACATTCCACTCTGCTTATAAGTCCTTATAATGGTATTTACTTCTCGAAAAAAAAGCAGATCAATAGCAAAGCCTTCAATAATTAACAGTGTGTACTTCTGTGATCTGTGTGGACTCCCTATTCACTCTGTGTGCACTCATGGAAGGCCCTGTGTCTGGGCTCTGTGGCCCGCAGGAGCTGGTACAGGTGACTTAGCTGGCCCTATCCATCATCCCCAGCACCTCCAATTTATTGTTGGCTTGTGTTGATAGCAGTGACATGGAAGACAGACACTGTGGGCTCCAGATGCAGCCCCTGGGACATAGGTGTTCCAACAGGGACGTCATCTTCCTATTGTCCAGGCAAGCACAGTCTCTGCCAAGCCTTGGAGCCCTGGCGGTGCAGCAGGCAGGACAAGACCCCTATGTCCTCTGAGCCAGTGCCTGCCACTGACCCCATCACGTCTGGCTTTTAAACAAGGGAGTCCCAGGTGCACCCCAGGAGACTCTAGCCTGGTAACTTCCAGCACAGTGTGTGTGCTGTGAGCCACAGGCTTGGCCTCTGCTACTCAGGCAGTCTGTGGAAGGTAAGGGGGCATCTGTGGGGGTGTGAAGAGGCCCAGCAGGGACATTGTAGGGCTGCTCCACTGGCTGAGAAAATCAGCAATTATACAGAAAACGACAAGCTCCCAAGCTTGACTTAAGTTCGCCCACTGCCCAGAGCACTGAGTGAAGCAGACCTGGAGTCTGGGGTATGGGTGGCAGTTGCTAGGGCCTGAGGGCCTCCTGTTCCCCCCATGTACTCCATCCTGTCCCATGCAACTGTCACTTGGACAGGGATTTAAAAATATAATTTAATGCACACTGACTTCCCTTGATTGGTACAATTAATTATTTGAAAAGGAAAATAAAATGTTCTTGAGGACTGGCTTTTCTCCAGGCTGTGTTAGTTTTGACTGATTTTTGATGTGGTGGCGGCCTCACCTTGGGCTCCACCACCCACTCCTCACCGCTCTGTCTTCACTTGCTGCCTGAATCTAGTGGCTTCCTCATATCTCCCCAGTGGAATACGTGCAGATTAGCCAGCCTCATTAGTGCCTGCAAGTCAACAGCAAAAGCATGTTGCAGCCAGAGCTATGAGTGGCATAGCACTCTCGGAGGCTGAGCCAGGACAGTTGCATGTTCAATACAAGCCCAGGCAACTTAGCCACTTAGTGAGACTCTGTCTCAAAAACTAAAAAGGGCTGGGGATGGAGTTCGGTGTCAAGGCCATGGCTTCAATCCCAGGACTGCAAGAAAAAAAAAGAAATTTCTTTTAAAAAAAGGAAAAGACAGCAGCCTGATCAACCAGGGTAGGTGTGAACAAACTTGATGAAGGGGCTGTGTGACTGTACTCGCAGGACTTAGCGCTGGCCATCCATGCAGCTGGCGCCGCGGAGCTGCCGGCATGGCAGGAACCACAACTAGGCTCCGGCCTCACAGTGCACACTCAGAGGAGGACTTGGAGACACATATGCAGCAGAGTCTGGGTGGGAGAGCCCTGTTTGTGTGGGAGGAGATGATGAGCCAGTGTCCACATAGCAGGTTTCAGCTGCTCTTGACGGTGGGGCACGCCAAGCAAGGGACACCTGCAGGCACGTGCCCAGCTTGCGGCTCCATGTGTGTACTGCAGGGCAGCAGCCAGGTCACCCGGTGATGGCTGAGGCAGGCTCCTCCCCAGCGTGGGCATGGCCAGAGCTGGTGCAGCCCACCATGATGCAGGCGCCTAGATGTGGTGGAGACAGTCACTGCCACCCACTCAAGTCCCTTCAGTGGAGACTTGCCATGCCTGTGCCTTGGCCCCATGCCGTCTCTGGAAGGCACTTTGCCAGATCCCAGGACAGCAAATGGAGACAGTGCCCGTTGTCATCTGTCATGGACCTGTCACAAAGAGTCACTGATGGTCAAGCACTGGCATAGCAAGTATGGCATACTCACCCAAGTGGCCCCTCCCTGGAAGGGGCAAGGACCTCTGATAAGGCTGTGAGCCGCAGCACCATTGGGCACCACCCCTGCTTCTGTGTTTAGTGGTCCTTGTGGCAGCTTGGGTCCTAGATCACTGTGGCCCACTTTGCATCCTTTGTGGCTTGGGGCGTGTGACTGCAGACAGTCTGACCCACTGTCTAAGCTCGCAGCTGGCTGTGGACGACAGAGTTCCCCTCGGTAGAATTCTGGTCAAGGCTCCAAGCCTTCTGCATACTGACTGTGGCCTCTCAAATCTCCTTTATGCCCTCTGGAGTTCTTGAGGATTGAGGCTAGTGACAGTGACTCGATGCAGGTCATCTTCCAGGCCTGTGGCCTACACATAGCCTCTTATGCCTGGCACACACTGTCCTGGAGCCCCCACCTACAAGGAGCCTGTTATAGAGGCTGCAGGTGTGACATCCCCTCCAAACGGGACCAGTGCTCACTTGAGGCATTCAGCATGACAAGTGGCCATGTCCCAGAGTTCTGTCTGTTGTCCCCTGGAAGGATGCTGTCTCCTTGGGTGGGGCTCATGGCTACACTCCTTGCCCAGGATCAGCGAGTCCCTAGACCTCTGGAACTCCCTTGCCTGTGGGATGTGCCCTCACCCGGCCTTGACTCCTCCCTTTGGCCCCTTCCTGACCTTCATGCACCTCACTTCCTGCTTTCCCTCCTCAGATCACACAGGAGGCTGGGGAGTTCATGATCACCTTCCCCTACGGTTACCACGCTGGATTCAATCATGGGTTCAACTGTGCAGAATCTACCAATTTTGCCACCCTGCGGTGGATTGATTACGGCAAGGTGGCCACGCAGGTAGGCGCCGAGGGTGTGGCGGGGGCCTAGTGCGTGGGAGTGGCCCTTCCCTTGCTCTGGTGGCTGGTCTGCTCCTGGTGTCCTGAGGCGCAAGTGAGGGTTCCTGACCTCGAGGCAGGGAGCAGTGGGAGGGGGAGTGCGCAGCAGCCTGGTCTGATCTTGGGTTTGTCTGCAGCAGCCTCAGAGCCGTGAGGCACTCTTTGTGCCTGAGGGCTTCTTCTGACTTAGGTTTGCCAGAAGTTATGGAAAGGTGAAGAGATGAGTTTGTGTCCCCGGTAATTTGCTGTGCCTGGTCTCTGAGGACTTGTACTGGTGACATGTGATAGTGAACTGTGTATGTACACAGCACCTTGAGATGCTTCCTGCAGCTGCTGTCCCCCCAGGACCCATGTCCCAGTGCCCTGGAGGAGACTTTGAGCTCTTCCCCCAGCCTGGAACACAGGCTGCAGGCCCTGGTCCTGCGCTGCTCCTCACTCAGTGCTGTCTTGGCCATCCTGTCCCTTCTGCCATGTGACAACCAGGGATGGCTGCAGGCCTGCCCTGGGTGATGACAGGTGGTCCCTTTCAGTTTCTCCAAGGTAGGAGGCAGGAATAGGTTGTGTTACTCAGACGAGCATTCTGCTTGGAAGCCAGTGCTCGGGCTGGCTTGGTGTCCTGTGGGGCAGTGCTGGTCTGGGTGCTCACCTGCCTTCTATGTTTCAGTTGTTTGTTTCTGTGTCTTAGTTGCTTCATTGCTGGTTTCAATTCCTTGTGTTTTCGCAGCACTGGGGACAGAACCTAGGGCCTCTTTGCACTAGAAAGTGTGTGTTGCTGTACTGCATCCCCATCTGAGCGAGCTCAGGAGCAACGAGGGGCTGCGTGGCAGGAGGGTTAGAACTGGGTTCCAGGCTGCAGCTCTGAGCTTGGCAGAGGGGATCTTCTCAGGGGAAGTCCTGAGCTTGGCTCAGTGAGGATAGAGCCAGGGTTCACCACTTGTTTGAGCTAAAAGAGTAATTAAGCATCTCGGGTCACAGTGCAGTGGCCAGGCTACGTGGCTGTGTGTGCATCACCGGAGGCCTCGCCCAGCATGTCCCACGGGTGCTGTCATGGCCCAGGCTGCACGGGCCTTGGGGCCTGCCTAGACATGAAAGGCAATTTTGGGTGCAGCCATGTGTCCACAAACAAGTGACACTTGGGAAGTGTGGCTTGGCTTGGGCCTCCACGCTGACATTGTTAGGTGGTGGAGCGTGAAATTGCTGAACGACTGGCACTGTGCTTGGAAGGAGCTCTGGGTGGAGCTGCTCGTAGGGCCCCAGCCCTGCCTCCACTGTGCTGTGAAGAGCTAGGCCCGGCAGAGGCTCCGGCTCCAGGCTGTACAACAGGGACAGGGCAGTGGGTCCCAGTGCTCTCTGGAGAAAGCTGGGCAGGTGGGAGGCAGGAATAGGTTGGGTTGTGGCCTGAGGCTTCTCGAGCCCGTGTGAAAAAGAGCTCCTTGACTCCCCAGCTGCTTGTCACACACGTCAGGGACCCAAGAGGCCATCTGTGCTTGTGCTTGAAGGCTGATTGGCTGGGGCTGAGTCCCCATGTCCTGGCTTATCCAGCCCTGAGCTCTGCAGCTGCAGGTGGAGAGCCTGCATCCACCTCAGGTGCTCGGTCAGAAGGTGTAGATCAGGCCCTTGGGCCGTACCCAGCCAGCAGTTTTTATCCTGTCTGCAGAACAGGCATGCTTTCTACATTTTCAAAGCTTCGGGGGAAACCAGAACTTGTGGCTTGCGGCAGTTACAGGGAAGTCAGGTTCTGCATTCCCAAGGTCATGTCTGTGGGGCACAGCCACACCAGTCATTGTGTGTCCAAGGCCACTACACCCTGCAGCACCAGAGCCTCAGCTCAGAGCCCAGAATAGCTGCTTTCTGGAGGAAGGCATCAGGCCACGGACTCCTTGTAGCACTGAGCCAGCTGAACCACAGAGGCTCTAGGCCCCAAGCATCTGGCACACTACAGCCCAGCCAGCAGCATCTCCCTTACACCCGTGCTGAAGCCAGGACAAGGAAGGTGGCACCAACTACAGATACCCTCCCTGCCCACATGCTCTACAGCCCAGACCTTGGTGCCCACCCCTGTGTTCCTGTTGTGATGGGTCCTGCCCCCTGTGGCTGATGACCTTTGAATGACCCAGAGCTGTCCCACTTCGGGGCATCATTTTATGGAGGTGCCCAAATGGGAAGGGACAGGAGACTGCCCCATCCTCTCAAGCACTGGCTGTTTGCCTCGGGTCCTGCTGAATGCTGAGCAGTGTCCCTGAACCTCACTGACCATGCCAGCAGCTCCCCAGGGTGGCAGCCAGATGTCCCCAGACACTGCCTAGCTTCATGGGGTGGAGTCTTCTGCCCAGTGGCCCCTGGGCCAGTAACACTTTCACTTTACTCTCTTTTAGCTATTGTTTTTGGCCTATCCTGGCAAATCCTGAGCACAGATTTCCTGTAGGGCATGGGACAACACCTCTGAGAGCCCCCCAGCCCAATGCACAAGGAGCTTCTCTATAGGGTACCTGTGTCGTTCATGATCCACACCCCTGTACCCCAGACACTGAGGGCCTCCGTGCTGTGCAAGCCCCACCTTACAGATGTCCCCAGCTGCAAGGTAGATAATTGAGCTGACAAGAAGACCTGGGAGGCCCAAGGACCCAGTCAGAGCTCTGCAGTTGTACCCTTCCCCCATCATGGAGCTCTGTTGCTAAAAAATGATACCTGTCACAGAACCCAGGAATCAGTTTTGTTTATTATTTTGTTTGTTTGTTTTTCTGGTACTCTGGTTCAAACCCAGGGCTTTCACACTGAGCTACATTCCTGGCCTTTTTATTTTTTATTTTGAGCCAGGATTTCACTAATGCCCAGGCAGAGTTCAAGATTGTGATCTTCCTGCCTCAACTTCCCAGAATGCTGGGATTACAGTCCTTCAGCACCATACGTGGATGACTTCTGGGTTGATTTTTGCAATGAGAATTCAGCCAACCCAGCAGGACCCACAGGAGCATGGCAGGACAGAGCCCACAGACCATTTTGAGCTTGGCATCCCTGAGGCCTCTCCCCACCTCGAGGCAGCCTGCATTCCTGGGGAGGTGGCATCAAGGCCAGTGGGCTGAGTGTCCCTGCATCTGCTGTGACTGGATGTGCCCCTAGATTGGAGCCCCCCCATTACCATGTGGGTGTCTTCCCACACATATGGCTCAGCAGCACTATAATGGTGTCCCACAACAGTGCTGTGGCCTCTCCCTTGGCCAGTGCCTCCATGGAGTACTGGCTGGGCTGATGACCTTGAGAGGACAGATGGCAGTGACCGCCAAGCTCACGTAAGTGCTCAGGAGAGTGCTAGCATGCCCTCCTCCCTTCCTGTTTTCCTGCTTTCCCCCTTGGAGGTACAGGTACGAGGACCACAGCAGTAGCACGATGCAGATCGGCGAGCTGGCTGCGGGCTCCCTGCACTCTGATTTCCCAAGCCCTATTCCCTGAGCACGCAGGCTCATGGGGAAATTGCTAATAGAGAGATCAAAGGGATGCCTGTTTCCCGAGTAAGATGGCAGGCGGGCTCCAGCCTTCCCAGGTCTGAACTTGAATTAGTCCTACAAGCTATACGCCACTGTAAGTTAGCTCTTTGAGCTCGCCATGAGTGGCACAGCACTGTCTGCAGCGCCTGCAGACTTGGGACCTCTTCTTGGGGACTTGTGTCCCTAAGCCACCCACCAGGCAGAGGATTGACCACAGATTAAACAGAGGATTGGATGCTGGGTTGACACAGCCAGGGGACCCCAGTGAAGTGTGCTCAGTCACACCCTAGAGAAACCTTGGAACTCTTGGGGGGTGTCCAGGTATGGGGGGACATACCCCCAAAGTCTGGGATGAGGAAAGAGGGACACAGATCCTGAGGCATTCTTTCTGAAGACCCCCTTTTGGCATTCCACTGGCCCTACATCCCATGCCCAACTGCTGCAGCTGACACTGGTTTGGTGGCCCCAGCAGGAGGCAGGTTGTGGGGGCAGCTCTTCCCCACAGCTGGGGTCCATGAGGCCTAATTACTGTAAAACAGCACCAGCTTGCCTCTGCCCCTCCGAGTATTGTGCGCCTTCTGTTTGTAATGACACTGCCTGCTCTGGTTGATTAACCTAGCCCCAGGGAGGTGGCAGAGGGCTGGGGCCATGGTGGGTGGAGGAGGCCAAGCAGAGGGGCTAAAGCGCCCCCTCCAACCCTGAGACACTGCTGCCCCATGGCTGTGCCTCACTAAGCCTGTGATTTATGGCAATTGCAGGGTTTGCTGTAGATTGCTTTGTGAAATATGCTCTCCTCTCCTCCTGTGCACCATTCCTGTGTGTGGCCCTGGATGTGTCCCCAGCCCCCACGTGGATACATGGGTTCAAGGTGACTGATGGTATAGAGGTGAGTGAGGCTCCAGGTAGAGACCTTGCATTGTGCGGCACCAGTACTGGTTTGTTCTGCTTGGCACCTGAGCTCTTGTGCCTGCTGTGCAGGTCTGGAGCAAAGGCCACAGTTTGGAGAGATGTCCAGCAAGGGTCCTCTAGGTGCTGAACACACTGGGACCATGTGTGTTGTGGGAGTCCTGGGCACTGCAGGGTGCCAGGCTGTATCCCTGGCCTCCACCCACCCCACACCATGCCAAGGAGCTCCATAGTGTGAGAGCTGTACATGTTCTTATGTATGACCCAGTGTCCTGGGGAAAGTGTTGCCTCAACTGAGGGCCTGTGGACTGAGTGGCTCCTTGAGGGCTGCAGCCATCTCTGCCTGGGGTGTGGGGTCTTTCCAGGTGGAGGACTTTGTTTCCAGCAGAGCTTCGTCTGCCCTTCTCACTACCCTGGGGGCAGTGTTCCTTGGCTTTAGATGCGGAGGCCACCCTTGCAGTGTGGCAGCAAGGGAGCCTCAGCACAGGATGGGACACTTGGGGAGCAGCAGGCAGGCACCAGGGGCAAGGGATATGGGCTCAAGGGTAGGCTCCCTTGTAACCGGCTGAAGCCTGGGCTTCTGGCAAGTGGGCCAGAAGACAGAGCAGCTCTTGGGTGGCATCTGTGCCTGTCACTCCCCACCCCCAAGAAGGGGCTCCTGAGAGGTCAGGGCTGTGAACAGAGCTGTATAGTCAGCCAGGTACAGGCCCAGATGCCCCACGTTGTCCAGCTCTGGGCACAGTAGCACTCCATGCCTCACTTCCCCATCAAATGTGGGCTTTTAGGGAGCCCTCTCAGCGGCTGTTGGAAGTGTTACTGTCGTTTCAGCAGGAGTGCGGGCCATCAGGTGGTGGTACTGCCACTTGGTTCCCGTGACAGGCAGGTGATGGCTGGGGTGCAGCGCTGTGTGGAAGGCCATGGGTTTGCTGTCCCCACAGGAAACCCACTGTCTGCCAGGCCTGGGGGCCGGTGCCTGATGGCTTTGCTTCCAGTGGGTTTCCTAATGAGCCAGTTTGTTAGCAGCTCCTACTGCAGCTCAGATAATTACCTTGGACATGGGGGGCCACACTTCCTTCCCCAACTTCCCAGCGTCAGATGTGGGATGGTGCAGGGCACCATGCTCCTGCCCTACACACTGAGCAGGGAACATGTAGGGGGCGCGTGAGCCCCAGAAGTGGGTGGCTGTGGAGCAGCTTCCACTCAGTCACCACTTGGCTGCGGCTCTAGGAGACAGATAACGAGCAAGGAGAAGACGCATCCCACCCAGGAGGCCTGCAGCACTGAGCAGAGGTGGGCCCAGTCAGCCTGGGGCGATCCCTGTGGGCAACCCCTGTACTCCAGGCACTGCCCCCACTTCTGGGCTTCAGGGCCCAGCCTTCTCTTGTGTCTAAGTCCTCTTTACATCTTCAAAGGACACCAGCAGTTGGAATGAGGCCACCCCAAGCCAGTAAGGCTTCATCTTAACTAACTGCACCTGTGGAAACCACGCTCCCAGCAAGCTTCCTTCTGGGTCCTGTCCCTTGTGCCTGAGGATGGAATGAGGGAGGGAACAAAGGCAGACCACAAGCTGGCACCAGCAAGGTCAGGGGCAAGCAAGGGTTGGGGCAGCAGTGTGGATTGATAGCGGAGGGGCTTGGCTGTGCCACCCCAGCCACCCTGATGTTTTGGCTGACACATAGGGTCCATGAGGTAACAGTGTAGAGATGAGGAGGTCACACAGGTGCCATGTGGAGACTGAACTGGGTATGCAGGGACCCTGGCCACACACACGGGGCTTTGGCCCCTGCCCCTCAACATAGAGTGCTGCACCTTAGCACACCCACTGTATCCCAGGGACTGTGGTAGCCACACAGCCCAGGGTGAGGTGCGTAGTACAGACCCAGGCTGAGCCCCTTACCAAGGGCCTCGCTGCTGTGATGTCCATGTGCCCATGGTTCCCGGAGGGAGTGTTATACAGCTGTATAACACTGTGATGACAGTGGTGACAACTGTCACCATTCAGGCACTGGCGTCCCTCTCATTGTTCCCATCCACAGCAGGCACCAGCAGCCACATGTTTGCCTGCTGCCATGGGCTGTTCCCGCACTGCAGCGGTGGCCTCAATGTTCTGCCCTGGTTCCTGTGTCTGCAGGCCAAGAGAAGAGGGTCCCTACGGCCCAGTGCTATTTGGGTTGATGATTTTATTGAACCACATTTAATAATTTTCTCTTTAGGCCAATAGCTGGGACTCCTCTTTCCCATTTTGCTACTTTACATGAGCAAATTCTAATATCTCCTCAATCTTTTAAAATGAGATAGCCTCTGATTAAAGCTCAGTGCTGTTTAAACGGGAAAATGCGGCAAATCAGCCCCCATGGGCTCTGCAGCCTGGCCTCATTACTCTCTGCCACACTCGGTGGTGATGCTGGGCAGCAGGAAGACATGTCCGTCGTCGTGTGGAACTGGCTCCGAAAGCAGGCCTCATGCCAATGCCTGAAGCACCCCACCAGGGAGAGCAGTGTGGGCAGGTCGAGCCTTGCAGCTAGTGTCCCTATGATGCAGCTTTGACCATGTGTGCATGTGGGCGTGTGTGGTGTGCCTTTCCCTAGAAACCCGATTCCACGGGCCCCATCTGTAAAGTGGCTGGCAGGCAGAAGTGGTTCCAGGCAGGTGGCAGCATGCTTGGCCCCAGACCCCTAGAGGCAGTTTAGCAGCTTTGACAGTCCACGGCCCAGGAGACCTACAGAGCCTGGGGTGCTCAACCTCAGGCTCAGGGACCCTCACTGCTTGTACTAGATTAGCGCCCCGCTGTGGCCAGCAGACTTAAGGTTTTTCCTTACACTGTCCATGTTTCTGGGACTTTAGTGGAATCTTTTGGATATCACGTTTACCTTGGAGGACTGATTTCCTTTTGTTGTTCAGTGCCAGTAGCTGGGGGGTGGGGGCAGGGCTCCTGAGTGTCCCTGTCGAGAAGGCCTCGGTATCTGTGTGAGAAGAGCATGGCCAGTGACGTGGCAGAGTGAGGAAGGTGACAAGAGTGTCAGTACCCTGACTGCCTGGCAGTGGGGACCAGTGCTTAGAGGTGGAGAAGTGAGCAGTGGTGTCCGAGGTCATGTCGTGTTGTTGGCGCTGTGGCTCGGGTTCTCAGATCCAAGGAAGACCAGGGAGGAGGTGGCTCCCTGTGGCATAGGCCTTTAGGCCATGCTATATATATGTCTCTGAGGAAGGCTGAGGGTCCTCTGCAGTCCTGATGGGCCATGCTTTCCAAACCTGTAACCTGACGGTAACAAGCTTTAGAGCAGCCGCTAGAGGACGTCATCTACTGGCAAAGCAGAGGATGGGCTGTGTATGTCTAGAGCTGTGTTCCAGGTGTCAGCTGAGAGGCCGTCCCACATTTGGCCCACGCCCTTCTCATGGGGGGAACTGCAGCGATGTCCAGCCCTGCTGTGTGCAGCCTACAGGCCTCAGCAGCAGGGGCCCAAATGTCAAGCTCGCTGAAGGGATATTTTTGCGATCTTGGGAATGGAACCCAGGGCCTTCACACTGAGTTACATTGCCAGCCCCTCTTCTGCTTTTTTTATTTTGAGGCAATCTTGCTGAATCACTCAGTAGCCCAGGCTAGACTCAGACTTGCTGTCTGCCTGTCTCAGCCTCTCAGAGTGCTGGGATGACAGGTGTGCACTATGCCCAGCTGCACTGAATGAAGATTTTTGCATGTGTGTGCCTTAGGCCCCAAGGGCCAACCGCAGTGTCACTCCTGGGAGATAAAGCCACCCACAGCCCCCACCCCCACATAGCTAGGAAGCACTGGGACCAGAATTCAGGGGTGCGGGCCTTCTGCAGTATGATGCTAAAGGAAGATATGGCTGGCAATATGGGTTTCCTTTTATTTTTATTTTTATTATGTTTTTCCAACACACCAGCTTTTGGGTCTGGGGAGATGGCTCAATAGAATAAGCGCTTCCCTGGCAAGCACAAGGGTCTGAGTTCAATTCCCAGTCCCACTAAAAAAAACAAAACAAAACAAAAAAACACCAGTTTTCCCTGATTCCAATCATTTTGCATGGGCTATAATGGTTCATAAAAACAATTTTCTGGACACTGAATATAGAAAAGGACCCCAGGGAGGGAGTGTAATGTCTGGGAGCAGGAAGCAGGTGTGGTCCTGCAGTCTCCCCCCCATAGAGCTGCCACCTCTTTGCTAGGTGGTGACCCATGTGGGGCAGAGAGGTACTATGGAAATGTGCTGCACACCTGCTATGCAGCCTTTGGGGAGGCTGAGGCAGGAGGAGCACATGTTCCAACCCAGGCTGCATAACTAAGCAAGACCCTGGCTCAAAATAAAAATGAAATGGTTGGTATGTAGCTCATGGCAGAGGGTTCCATTCCTAATAGCTCTACTAAGTAATAAGACCCTCCAAGTCTTTCTGGGAATTAGTATTCTTTAGGAAAGTCTTCCTTCACTTTATTCACTTTATTCACTCAATTCATTCATTCATTCATTCATTCATTCAATGTATTTGGTATAGGGCCTCACTACCCAGCTCGGACTTGTAATGATCTTCTGGGAGTAGAGGTGGATGCCACCATGCTTGGGCTCCATGGCCTCTCAGCGTGCCTGGGGGCGGGGCCAGCACAGCCCTCATCCCTGCGCTTCTCTAAGCAGGCATTTAGTCTGCTGAACTATCTTGCTGGCCCTTCCTTCGCCTTAAGTCCCATGAGGCATCCTCTCCCCACACACGTAGTCAGTGGTTCATCGGTGGGACTCGAGGTAGGAGGCAGGGGTTTTGGTGAGGGCAGAGCCACCTGTGACCTGAAGCAGCTCCGGAGCTCTGGGTTCTCTACCCACCCCCTGCTGTCCCTGCAGGCCCAGGCCAGGCTGGCTGTGGAACCACCTCCCCATGCAGGCCCACGCCTGTGGTGCTCTGGGAAGGAAAAATCTGTTTGGCTCCACACTCCATAACCATCAGCTCATCCCCATTTTCTCATTTTCTGTGGAACTTAGCTGCTATCCTAGGAGACTGCGTCACGGGTACCAGGCTATTTGATGTGTCAATCTCATGAGGAGGTTGACAGCCGTGTTGCTCATAGCTCTTTGGTGTGATGGCCAGGCTCTGGGTGATGGGGTGAGCCGGCAGCAGAGGCGTGGAGATGAGGTCATAAATCTCTGCTTGTCATCTATAAGTGACAGCTGCACGTGGGTGAGGCTCTAGCTAGGCATCTTCTCAACCCAGGGACTTTAAGGGCCTGTGATGGCATCCACACACAGAGGACTCAGAACCCCATGCCCAAAGCTCTGTGTGGGGAGTGAGGGGCACCCCAGCCCAGGTACCTGGTGTTGCACCCTGCAAGTCTGCATGCATGGCCATGGGGCTGAGCATCCCACAGGCTCTGTTGAATCCTGCACTTCCCCCAGTGCAGCCCCAGGGTGGGCAAGAAGGCAGCAGGGCCTTCCCTTCCACAGGTGCTCTCTGATCAGATCCTTCTGACCTTGTCAGACTAAGGTGCTACTCAGCTGCGTCCATGCAGACTTTACAGGTGCAGAGCACATGCCAGGGACAGGGCTCCAGGAGCTGCAAAGTGGGTTCCCCTGGGGTTCTGTGTCTGGAGAGCAGAATGGAATCTCAGACTGGCACCTCTTTGTGGGAACATCCAGGACCTTGGGAAGCTACAGCTCTGGGTGAGACAGTCACTATGTGTACTCTAGGACACATCCCTCCCAAGCCCAGGGCCCCAGGTCTCTTAAGTCCCTGTAGGTGCACCCAGGGGGATTGATATTGGCAGCACCAGCCACTTGCACCTGGTGCAGATGTGTGGACCCTTTCTTCCTCCTGGACTGTGTTTGGGAACCAGGTTGCTCTGTGAAGCAGCATAATCTGGGCACCTTTCCTAGGGCCCTGTGTGTGCAGCCCACTATGGCTTAAGCTCCTGGCAACCCCATTAGTGTTGGGAGTTGTGTCCTCACAGTGAGGGATCACCTTGGGCCATGTCACAAAAGGCAGTGATCTGCGGTGGCTGAGTTTGAGGTTGCATGGGGGTGGGGGTGGGGATTCCACTCAGCAGGAATGCTGCTGAGTTCTTAGTGCACTGCAGCTGTATGGACAGCCACCACCCAGGTCCTGAGACCACAGCTCACACTGCAGAGGTTACTGCAGGCCTTCATCAGGCTTGGCACACTTGCTGTCACACTTCACAGGTCTCTGTCGTGACTTGGGAGTCTGCTGCTGAGCAGATCTAGTGCAGGCCCAGGGTGGTCCAATGTCAGGGCCATTGACAAAAAAGGGCAGAGGGCTGGCCAAATAGCTCAGCGGATTAAATGCCTATAAGCAGGGGCAGGGCGTTCCATCCCTGGGCCTGTGGTGCTGGCCCTGCCCCTGGGGTGTGCTGAGATGGCAATTTTTTTTTTTAATTTTGAGAAACAAATAGCAATGAGACAGTATCAAAACTGATTAATAGGACAGTTTCAATAATGAATACATTGGCTGGGCGTAGTGGTGCAGGCCTATAACCCCAGCACTTGGGAGGCAGAGGCACGAGGATTGTTGTGAGTTCGAGACCAGCCTGAGATACAAAGTGAGCTTAAGGCCAGCCTGAATTGCAGTGAGACCCTGTCTCAAAAAGACTAATAGTAATAATAATAATAATTAATACATTGTACATTGCTATCTTCTTAGTGGTTATCCATAGTAGAAGAAGCAGACAAAATATCCTGTCCAAACACTATTAGTACAAATCTTTCTACTCATTGAATTAAGTGAAGGTAGCTGTATATCTATCCTAATTATTCTGTGTATACAAATATAAAATGGTTCTTCCTTTGTAGCCCCTTTTTTTGTTTAGTCCTGAGATGGGTATTCCATTGGTATCTAAATACTATAGGTACACGAATTCAGCAAAACAATTCAACATAGTCCAGCAGTCCACAGTAGTAGTGGGTTGTCCACAGAAGTTGTTGACTTGAGCCTTTCACAGCTCAGCATATTATTAATATGGCTTAGTTCAAAAGTGTTTTTTGTTTGTTTGTTTGTTTGTTTGTTTTGGCTGTCTAAGGTTGCCTTCAGGCCAGGTCTGGTAAGGCTTGAGGATCTGGGGATCAAACCACAGCATCCTGATTGCTTTGTTTAAATTTAAACAACTGAGCTAATGGACAGGCCCCCTGAGATGGCAATTAAGACTGGGGGTAGGGGCTCAGGCCTGTAATCCCAGCTCTGGGGAGACTGTAAATAGGAGGATCACTATGAGTCTGATCTAGTAGTGAGATCCTGAATACCCCATAGACCGTTCCCTAAAATACAAAAAAATTTAGAAGAGCAGGTTGAACTTGGCTTGCAGCCTAACTTGTTCAGTGATGCAGTCGGGGGAGTAAATAGCGCAAAACTTGCTTAATCCCAGGGTTGAAGAGCCTCACGGATGTCTGGATGACTTCTCTTGGTGCTTGGGTAGAGCTGGGTCATAGCTGGGCTCCTTGCCATGCGGCCATGCAGTTGTACTCTCAGCATCACCATCCTGAGGCATCCTGCCAAAACTGTGTTTCCTCAGCCTGACCCGATGTCAGACGGGGGTCTGGGGTTTGGGGTGTGTGTATGTGAGTAAACATGTGTGTTTTTCTCTTAGCAATGAGGCAGAGAGCATCTTTGTGTTTCTTCTTTGTTTGACAAGATCCGAAAAAGGGCAGGTGGAGGACAAGGGGCCTGCAGTGTCAGGGCACCTTGTTCTGCCTTTTGTCAGGGGCTCCCCGGAGCCAGACACTGCTGTCTGCTCCCTTCAGAAGCCTGGGCCCTCACTGGGGATGTTGGGGGCAGTGACAGAGCCAGCCCTGCTCCTCATGCTGCCGCTTTTGCTCTTCCTCTGCCTGCACCAGAGGCGGGGACAGGCTTTGCCCACATGTGTTCCAGGAGCACCATCAAGCACATCTGCTGCTAATTGAATTGGCACCACAGCCCCGGTGAGCAGCCGTGTTGGAGCTTTTAGAGGAGCACTTTTGTGGGGTACATTGTGGGGGCTGCTGCAGTAGTGGTGTGAGGAGGGGTGGCAGCGTCCCTAGGAATGGGTAACGGCCAGCCGAGCTGAGGGGTGGGGCAGGCATCCCAAGAGGGCACACCCAGAGGCTGCTGGGTGGCCAGGGCAGTACCATGGGTAATGGCATGGGCTGCTGCAGAGACCCCAAGCCCACACTAAGTCCCATGTTTCCCTTGCTCCTCTGTCTGTCCCCAAAGGGGTTCATACACTCCTGGAGCCACTTGCTGCCCTGCCTTGAGTGGATGGTGCCTCCCGGCTGGCCCTCCCTGTCCTTAGGGCTCTGGGAGAGCACCCTGCCCCACACACAGGCTGAGTACTGGGTGCTGTGTGGTGGCCCTGTGGCCTGGGGTGCACTCAGGGTGCTTAGTCCCCTTTTCCCTGTTTTGCCTGATTTGTCCATCAGAAGCTACTAACTCAGCTGTGTCCCAAGAGCTGTCCCACCTCTGTCTCAGTGCTGATGGGAGAGGCTGCATTGGGGACGAGGCAGAACCATTGGCCTCAGTAATGGAGCCGTGTGTGTCAGGGGATCAGAGCCAGAGGTGTGCATAGGAGGGACGTGATGGGCGTGTGCGGGGGTGTGAAAGCAGATAGACCAGTTTCCCTGTTGCTCCCTTTCTCCCGTGAGTGCCAGCGAGGCAGGCATCCTGAGATTTCTGCAGCGAGCCTCCTGCCAGCCTGACCCCTTGGGTGGTCGCTGTGCTGCCAGCTCAGCCAGAGCTGTGGTGGCAGCTGTGTGGTTGGCAGTGAGAGTGTCCTTTCCCTCTCCCACAGGCAGGTCTGCAGGCCCCGGCCTAGGGAGTGACTCTTGTGTTCTACACCATGAGGCTGGGGCTTCCTCTTGGACCCACTCCCGTATCCCTGCTGAGTCTCCTGGAGACATTTCTGTGGCTGTCCCAGGGGCCACCAGCACTGCAAGGTGACCCTGCCCGTACAGCGGGCTTCTACCAGCCGCCCCATGTTGGCTGGTGGTATTCGGGTGGCAGAAGTGAGGGGAGACAGGGCCAGCTCAGCCAGCACAGCCCCACAGTGCACTCTGCAGAGCATGTCCTCGCACCCAGCCGCACACAGGTGTTCTTTTTAATTACACAAGGAAAAGCAATTGCAGAGCCGCTCAATACAAATCCCTTAAGCTCGCATGGCAGGGGAGGCCACAGCCCAGCCAGGAGCCTGAACAGCGGACCCCATCTGCACTCCTGCCTCTGTAGCCAGATTGCACTGCTGGCCTTGCTGCTGTTGTTCTATGGAGCAAGTATGCTGGGATTGTGCTGTAAGTGCCCCCTCCCCTCAGTTTGGTGCCCATGCATGGAAGGGCACAGGCCCAGAATGTGGGAAGATCCCACCCAGCAGCACTGGCTTGGAGCTGGGAAGTTTCTGTGTCCCCAGAGCAAGGGTGGAGCAGGTGAGAGGCCTTGTGAGGGCCAGGGGCTGGACAGGCATGTCCAGGCCCTTCCCTCTTCCTTTTTCTCTGTGGAGGATGCCGCAGGGTGGCGGCGTATACTTCACTAGGAGGAAAAGGGTTGTGGGTGGGGGGTGATGAGGTTGCCATCAAGTTCGACACATGTCCCCCATGAGACCAGGGTGGGGGCAGTGCTGCCCCCGTGTGGCCGGCCTCATGTTCCCTATACCCCTCTTGCCTCCAGAGTCCTTATGGTTTGTGCTACTTTTGAGCCCCAGAGACAGACTGAGTGGTCGGACAGGGCTGCATCCTGTGAAGTTGAGAACATCTGTTCTTTGGCCAGTTGTGGATGTAGCCTGCCAGTCCCTCCCTGTCCTTGACCTTGGGCCCTAGCCCTGCCCCCTCCCTCAGTGCTGCAGAGCCCTGGCTTGTGCCTTCAGCAGCCCAGCTTCCCTGCCCCCAAGTCCCTTAAGTGCGAAGTGTCCCCGGGTTGTCTGCAGTACCCAGTGTGGAGGCCGAGCCCCTGGGAGCAGAGAACTGGGGAAGGCTGGGAATGCAGAGGCCATCTGCCTCTGTGTGTCCTTGTTACCTGTGTTTGCTGGTGTTTGGGGATATCCTGCCCAGCAGGGTGCTTGCCAAGCCCATCAGGAAACTGGCTGTGCCCTGCCCCCAGAGAGTGGGACCTGACACCCTCCTAGGCCCTGGGCCTCCACTCCCTCTCTCAGGCCTCACCATTAGTGGCTTCTACACATGGCCAGTATGGCTCTGGCCCCATGAGGAGGGCAGCTTGCCCCTTCCAGCAACCACGTTGAGTATCTACTCTTTTCCTCTCTCTGTACATGGGGCTTCCTGCTCTTGTCCCGTCATCTCTGCACATTTGCTGTTATGGCCCTGTCTGCCGGGTCTGTCCTCTGAAGGACAGGCTGTATCTGAGCCAGGAAGAGGTGTTGGTGGCAGAGATGGAGCTCCTGAGCCAGGGCCCCTGTTCTTGTTATCCAGAGTGTGCTGAGTGGGTGGCCCTAGGCCATGTCTCAGGTGTGTGTGTCCCCACAGTGCACATGCCGCAAAGACATGGTGAAGATCTCCATGGACGTGTTCGTGCGCATCCTGCAGCCAGAGCGCTACGAGCTGTGGAAGCAGGGCAAGGACCTGCCGGTGCTGGACCACACGCGGCCCACGGCCCTCAGCAGCCCTGAGCTCAGCTCCTGGAGCGCCTCCCGTGCCTCGCTCAAGGCCAAGCTCCTGCGCAGGTGGGTGGCCAGGGACAGCAAGTGCCCACCCCACGTGCTGCAAAGACCCCTTCTGTAGGCATGTGATGGGGACCAGCTAGATCACCTGTGCCCTCCCCCCTTCTCCCTCCATTTCCTTTCTTGTCTTTGCTTTTCTGCCATGAGCCAAAGTAGACCTGTAATCGGGTAATTTCTTTAGAAATGGCTTATCAGTCAGCAGTGTTCAAGGTCTTTTTTGCCTCAAGCAAAGAATTGGATGAAACGAGCAAAAAATGGTGCCAGAAGTTTATTTGGGAAGTGAGGGATAAATGGTTATGGGAGAAACTGGCTTGTGGATCAAACTTGGGCAGAAGAAGAGAAAAGGAAGAAGATAAACACAAAAATAAAAGTGCTCCGTGTCTGGGAAGCTCAGCACAGGCCAGCGTGGGAACTTCCAGTAGCCGGCTCCCCATGGCCCCCAGGCAGCTTTATGTTGCCCACTTCTCATGGGGGCTTGGAAGAGCTGTGTGCACAGTGCCCAACGTCCCCTGGGTCTTGGCAGTGATGGTCCTGGGGCTGGTGGGGCCTCTCAGGACGGAACATGGATAAGCGCTGTGCTTTCCACTGTCGGGGCTCATTGTCTAGAGGATGAGGCTCCGATTTTGGCCCTGTCCTTAGCATGTCCTTAGATACCCCCATTCATCTTACTGCAAATCTAGGGACCCTCCACCATGTGGGCCCCTCCACCTCCGTCTACCACAACATGTTCACGGTGCCTGTGTGTTCCTGGCTGCAGGTACTGAGGTTGGGGACATGGGCGGCAGGCCTGGTGAGGAAGTAGATACCTTTCCAAGCAGAGAGGCCTGAGACCTGGCAAAACCCTTTCACCCTTTCACCTCCCATATCCAAGCTGTGGGATGCGTGCTGCTCACCTTCTGTCTACACAGTTCACCCCCATTTGTCCAAGGAACAATTCATGGTCCCTGAGACGGGCCAGGGCCCCGAGAGATGGCTCAGAGCCCCCCACAGCGCCTTGCTCTGGGGACGGTGGCCTTCCACACAGCGCAGAGATGCTGGCCCAGTGAAGCCCCACGTGTGGGCCCTGGAAGGCAGGCCTCCCACTCATCCCAGGTCCAGGGTGCGTCTCTTAAAGATATAAATGCTATCACTGACCTTCGCTGTTGTCACTCTGGTAGTGGCATTGGCTCTAGGGTCACAGCCCACCTGACCATGTCCTTTGTCTTTTCCCCACTGATGGTGGGCAGTGTCTGTTGAGGCTGGCAAGTCTCCCTCTAGACTGTGTTCACACTGTCCCTGCCTGAGGCCCTTGGTCCCCATTACACTATCTGTCTGTTGCTCAGGAGCATTCTGACACTGTCCCTCTCTATGCAGCGGCCCTGCAGGCTATGAGGCTCTGCTGCTTCTGTTTCCTTTGCTGTCTGCCTTTGATTCCTTGTGAAAAGCTGCTTTCCCTAGCATGGCTGCTCTCTGCCATTCTCCCAGGCTGGACAGGCCATTTGCATAATGGTTAATTGATTGTGGCTCAGGCTAATTGGTCAACAGAGTAGACTGCCAATAAGCAGGCGCCACATTCTGGGGCAGAATAGGATTAGTGTGTGTACAGCTGCCAGGAGGCAGTGCCAGGCCTTTGCACAGAGAACGCAGCCTTTGGGCCTGTGTCCCCAATGCTGTGCAGCCCTGCACCCCAGCCCCTGGGCCCCAGCCCCTATCCCACCCCATTCTGGAGCTCTGTGCCTCCCCTCACAGCCTGTGGGAGCTGTAATAACCTAGGAAGGGGATGGAATAACAAATCAAGCCCTGTTCCCAGGGATATAGTTTTCTTTAAAGCCTTTAGTGTGTAAAACAAGGCAGATTCCCTTTTCTTCTTGTGAAGTCACTGGGAGGGTGGGAGGGTGCAGGAAGGCAGCTGTGTGGCCTGTCAAAGCCAGGCCTGGGGCTCCCTGCTGCCTGCAGGCAGTGACACTCAGAAGTGCTTTTGTGCCCTCCCTGTGTCCCCATACTCTAACCAGGCCCAGCTCTGGCTGGGGCTGAGCTCCTGAGGCCTGCTGGGGCTGGGCGAGGTTGTCAGCCACCCTTGGCGCAGACACCATCATGGGTTGGGGCCTGAGCACCTTCAGCGTTCCAGATGCCGAGCCGCAGGCGGCAGCGCTGGCCTCCGCCCACTCCAAGCCAGGAGCTCCCCTAGCAGTGATGAGCGCAGGTGCCCCAGACACGGCCCTCTGTCCTCTGGTGAGGCGCCCTACCTAGACCAAGGGACAGTCCCAGGAGCTCAAGCGGCACCAAGCAAGGGCCAAGGCTGAGCCGTGGTCCTCCTGGCTGCATCACTGACTGCACTGAGCCCAAGGAGGCCTTGGCCAGAGTCAGTCTTTCATTCTCCACAGCTGGATGACTTGAGCACCCCTGCTGCCACTGGTCAGGGGACCCTGTGCTTTCTTCCTGGGTGGGCCAGGCCGGGCAAGGCAGTGCTGTACCATCTGGTGCCCTGGTGGCCCACATCCCACTCGGGGTGCCTCCTGTCTGAGCTGCACGGGCCTTGGGAGGGCAGTGGCCGCTGAGCCTGCCCTGCAGCCTCACTGCTCGACGCCCTGCTGCCGCCAGCCAGGTGTGGCCCAGGTATCCCTGGCCCTGCAGCTTCCTGCACCCTGGCTTGCTGCTGCCACCCCAACTACTGCTGGACCCACAGCCCCCAAAAGAATGTGTCACCTGGGCCTCAGGGAGCACTGGCCTCATGTCCTAGTTTCTCTTCCCTGGAACCTGCAGAGACCATTATTCCAGGAGGGAACCCAAGAGGAAAGAGGGCAAGGTAAAGGGACCTGGAGTCTGGGGACACATGCAGTACTGTGCCCTGGCCACCACAGGCTGCGGGCCCACACTCTGCTCCTTGGCAGTGAGCTGCAGTCTGTCCTCTCCACCTCGCCAGCCAAAGACCAGGGGAAGCACCTGCTTCTGTCCTGAGTAAATTAATGTTAGACGGGCTCCATCCCAGTGTGGTGGGAATTAACCAAGTGATGCCCAGCTCCTCCTGGCAGGTGGCACATGCACTGCTGTCTCAGAAACACTACTGAGCTGCCACGGCCACCCCTCAGGCCCAGGCCCAGACCCAGGGACAGGACTGGCCGGGTGCCTCAGAGACTTTGAACAGGAAGGAAGCGGGGAAGCAATATGTTGTGGAAGTGGGGTGGGGACCCTCAGGTCTGGCGGGAGCCCTCATTTAGGGTGGGGGCAGGGTACTGCAGGGTCCAGGCAGCTCCCCCAGCTCTCTGCAGCTGGGGGCTGCCACCATGCCCACCCTGCTGTTTCCCCACAGATGGCAGTTCTGCATTTGGTGAGGCTGAACCTGGGTGACTGGGCAGGAAGGAGGTACATTCTTGAAGCCTGGAAAACAGACCAGTGTTGTCCCGGGGGTAGGGAGTGGGTGCTGCATTAGGCTCCTTGTAGTGTGGTCAAGCACCCTCTGTAACTCCCTGCAGTGTGGGTTTCACACAGGACCACCCATGAGTATTTCAGCACCTTAAGCAAGAGAACCACAGTTGTGCCCTGAGCTCTGAGACAGCTCTGGGGGAAGGGCAGGCCCCTGGTGGCAGATGGGAATGCCACGGCCCAAGCACAGCAAGCCCAGAACTTCAGAAACCTCTGTGGAGTGGGAGGTGCCTGCCTTCACTGCAGAAGGGTGTGTCCTCAGAAAGGCGCCCAGGGCAGAACAGCTCCCAGGTAGTAACTGTGAGCCCAGAGCCTGGGAGATGTGGCGGGGCCCACGGAGCTCCTGTGCTAGAGTTGGGGTACAGGAGGTGAGCATGTCAGGAAGACGAGCCTCTAATAGGGGTTTCAGCCAGAAAAAGGGAGGTGCCCTGAGCCCAAAGGCTGCAACTCCAAAGGTGTAGCACAGCAAGCGAGAATTCCCCACGATATGGCCTGTTCCTGGGGACTTTGATCTTGGGGTCCTGCAATGAACCCCAAAGCTTCCAGCTGGAAGGACAAAGTGCCAGCTCGGCCTGGACTCAGGAGGCTTGTCCTGCTGCGAACTGCACAAAGTTGCCAGGCCTCGCACAGCAGGGGAGGAGCAGCCAGACCACCACCTGAGGCCTGCAGCGCCCAGATCCACCTCCCTCCTCAGAGGGCGTCTAGGGGACATGCTCCAGCCATAGGAAGGGAAACCACAAGAGCCACGGTCAAGAGAGCAGCTCCAAGGGCAGTCACACCAGAGGGAGTCAGGTCTCAGCAAGTATGTGCTGCCCCGCACAAGAGAATGCCAGGCAAGGCTGGGTGCCTAGAGACTTGGAAGAGAAGTGACTGGGGAAGAGGGCCTGTGGCAGCTCCCAGGGGCCCATGACTCATAGATGAAGATAAACGGACACTGGGGAAAGGCTGGTGCCGGACAGCCAGCCCCTCTGTGCGGGAAATGATGGCAGGACCCAGGTGTGGAAAATGAAGCTGTGGTGTGAGCAGGTGCCTGCAGGTAAAGAGGTGCAAGCGCCAGGCGTGGCGGTGAACACCTGCTGTCCTAGCCTCCGGAGGCCAAGGCGGGAAGATGGCCCCAAATTCAAGGCCAGCCTGGGCTGCATAGCAAGACCTTGTCTTAAACAACTGAAATGAAAACTAAAGATGCAAGAGAGGAAGACGGTTCATCTAGGGAGGGCTGCAGCAGAGGTGGCAGTTGGACACAGTGGTCCCAGCCCCATGGGCACCCGGCCAGGCCTGTTGCTCCCTCCGCATGGCACAGCTGCCTCACATCCACACAGCAGCTGACTGTGCTCAGGCTGAGCCCTGCAGTGGGAGCAGCCTGGCAGGGTGAGTGCCCAGGAGGCCTTGTCTGCTTGCTGTCTGGAAGTGGACTCAAGGGCTGGTCCCCAGCGGGAAGCCGGGAGGGCAGAAGCTGAGGGCGGTTCCGCATACAGGCAAGTGGGCGGGCAGGAGGCTGCTTCTGGGGCTGGGGTGGAAGGAGGTGTCTGTGGTCCCCTGGCCCCACAGCCCTTGCAGCTCCTGATCTGGTGTAGCCTCTGGCGGGATGGGTTGGTAATTCCTAGGCTACTGCCCAGACTTCTAGGAGGAGGCTCACATCCCCTCCCTCCCCCTTCAGGATCTCCCTGTCCCTCACTGCTGCCCCCATCTCACCTTGCGCGCCCTGCGTGTGTGACACCCACCATGCCCTTGCCTGTGTCCCTGGAATGCTGCACCCGCTTTCTGCTGCTGGCCATCCTGTTGGGATCATGCTGCTGCCATCAAGTGGCTCTCACTGGGTGGGGACATTGTTGCAAGCCCAAGCCACAGGGATCCGTGACAGAGAGGGTAGGAGGGCCCTGGCATTGTCAGGGAGCCACTGCAGTTCTGCTGGGCCATCAGAAGGACTGGGTGGGGGAGACTAGGGAGGAAGAAAGGGCCCAGGGAGTCAGACAGCAAGGTCAGGGTGCCCTGTGGCCATGCAGGGAGGCAGGAGCGACCTGTCCACTCCTCTCCTTCCTTGTGGCAGTGGCAGCGCATGCATTTGGGGGAGCTGCAGGTCCCTTGCTCGCAGACTCTCCCACTTCTCCTTTCTTCTGTCCCCTCTTATTGCTCACAAGGCACAACTAAGCCAGCCCACAGGCCTCCTTGGGCCTCCTGTTTCCTGTCTCAAGGTACCCCTGCACCAGGCCAGCTGATCTGCACTCAGGGGACCTGGCAAGTTGGGGATAGGGATCAGTGCCCAAGATCAGGCCCCAGGAGATGCATGGGGGTATAAGCAGAGTGCTAGAAAAAAAAAACTCCCTGAAATTTACATTCTAGACAAATTAGTCTGAAGGAAAACAGACACTGGAGAAAGACTGAGGAGGAGAGGAAACCCAGTCTAGAGAGAAGGAAAGAGCAGACCAAAAAGCCGGGGCTGGCGTAAGTGCTCCTCTGTCCCTGTTGCCAGCATTTCATGTGGGCTGCTGTCCATCTGCATCTGCCCCTGTGTGTCCCCACTGCCCAGCTCCTGGAGGCCGAGCTGTCCTGCCGTCCACCTGGTGTCCCTGGCACCCGTCTCCAGCTGCCATCAGCACCTGCTTGACACCCCATCTGCTCCTCTCCCCTGGCCCTGCCAGGGCCCTCATCCCCAACCCCGAGGCTGCACCTGCCAGTGGGTGGGTAGGTGGGCTCCATTCTGCCAGCAGTCCACAGGCTCTCCCCTCTGTCTCTGTATCTCCTGCCTAACACTCTCCCCTACCCCAGGTCCCACCGGAAGCGCAGCCAGCCCAAGAAGCCCAAGCCAGAAGACCCTAGATGTCCAGGTGAGGGGGCAGCCAGGGTGACCCACCTGGAGGAGGTGGCAAGCTGTGCCAAGGAGGAAGCCCCACATGATGCTGACCCTGAGGAGGAGGACGAGGAGCCGCCACAGGGCCAGGATGGTGAGGGTGCTGACGGTGAGTCCAGGGCTCTTTCCCAGGCTGTTCCCATGAGCTGCATCTGTGTGCTGTGTCTACCTGTGTGGCGGCTGGATGGGCTGCAGTGGGGACGGCCCAACCAAGAGCCTCACTGCAAGCAGGGCCTGCACCCGCAGCTGTGACCCCCTTGGCCAGGGCCTAGGGGCAGCAGCAATGCCAGGAGGCCACCTGGGGCTCAGGTGTCTCAGAGATGTCCTCCTCCCATTGGCAGCCACCATAGTGTCTCTTTGGCTGCAGCTGTTTACTTGTGAAGCTTAAGGTGCCCTCTCTCTGCCATCAGTAGGGCTTGCTCCTTCCTGGGTCTGGGACCTGTTTCTTCACCTACAGCGCCAGCCCCCATACATACTCCCAGTGTTGTCTGGTGGAGGGCAGAGGACAAGGGAGCCCTTGGCCAGACCCAGCCTCAGGTACCCCCAGAGGAGAGTTGGAGGGTGGAGTGGCTGCTGCATGCCTAGTCTTCTGTGTACAAAAAGCGTCATGAGTCAGGCCCTCAGAGTCCCATGAGTCACAGAGGGAAGCAGGGTCCCTGTGGGAAGGCCCACTCATGGCGTCTGGGTGACGACGCTGTCGCCATACTGCATGGAGCTGCAGCATCCTCTGAGGTGCCACTTGGGTGGCCCCTGCTGCAGGACCCTGTGAGCACACAGTCTCTGTGCACATTACCTATCTGTCTCTGGGCTATCAGTGATGGCAAGGTGCAGAAAGGGTGGTCCCTCGTAACGCAGGCAACAGTGACTTTTGTCCCACTCACTTGGACCACGACCTGGATGGCTTCAAACCAGTGTCCTCCCAAACCTCTGGAGGGTGAAAGGCTGATGTAGGCCTCTGCGTGCTGCAGTCCAGGCTGCAGCAGCGCTGTCCCTCCCCAGGCTCCCAGGAGAGGTTCCTGGCCATGGTTCCTAGAGGTGCCCACAGCCCTGAGCTCATAGCCCCTTCCTCCATCTGCACAGCTATAGCACCCCAGCTTTAGCCCCCTGGCTATTACCCACTTATACCTGCTTGGGGGTCCCTGGGGCCCGAGGGGTCAGGATGACCCCCTCAGGGTTCTTTACTTAGCCCAGCTGTAGGGTCCCTTTTGTTCTGGTGGGTGGCAGTTTTCAGACCCTGGCATTATGGTGGGGTCATCTTTGGGGGCCATTATGCTGCCTAACACCTGGCTTAAGACTCATCATTACAAAGAGTGCTGTCGTGCAATAGGAGACTACATCCCTGGAACCAACAGCTCCTGTTGCATTAGCAAGCACACAGCAGAGAACACAGCTTACCCAGGGAAGCCTCACATCTCTTAAGCACACGTAGTGCAGGGGGAGAATGTGAGGGGAGCAGAGGCTTGGTGGGATGTCCCCAAGGACCTGGTGAAGGGCAGCAGGGTGAGGACCTTGCTGCTCCTGCAGCTAGCTGAAGTGGGCATGGCAGGGCTCTTTCAGGCTTCTCTCGCTGGCACGGAATCCCTCGGTCCTTCACTAACAGGGTGCAGACACTGCTGGCTGCAGTCTGACCGAGGATGGTCCCTGGCCAGATGGCTATGTGTGCCCCACTGGTTAGTGAGGAAATAATGGCTCTCTGAGAACCTCCAATTGATCAGTTCTTATCTGAATGGGCCAGGACCATCATCACTGTTTAGACAGAGCATGTTCCAGCCATGCCTCAGGCTCCTTTCCTCTGGCCCAGGCCACAGAGTGGGTCAGGGGTCTGTCCCCACTTACCTCTGGTTCTGCCTGTGTCCCCTCCAATCACCCCCTTACTGATGGAAGCAACAGAGACAGAACCACAGCTGCCCAGCGGGAGAGGGATATGTGTGGCTCTTGAGGCTGCCCCGGGTGACCAGGCAGGGCCATCAAGGACAGGGCCTGTAGGGACAGGGCAGGGGCTCTGCTGAGCTGCTTGAAGCTAGTTTTCTCTTCTGACCTTGGACATGTGTCCCTGTGCACTAGTGGGGCACCAAGGAGACCCCAATCCACAGCCTTCTTCCTGGGATGTAACACAGACAGATCTGGGGTGAGCAGAGTGCGTGGGCAGCTTCTGTCCTGGAGCTGCATCCCTCAAGGGTGCCCTGGGCAAGAGCCATGGGTTTGTTGGGTATCCCCAAATGAAATGAAGCCTTGTGGAGAGGTTGAGTCTGGGGACTCATGGGCCTATGGGAACAGGGTCCCCAGGAGGATCCCTAAGCATGGGCAAGGCCAGGACTGGCTGCTGGGACTCCCCAGGCCTATGGGAAACAGCTGGCCCAACACAGCTAGCTCACAGTCCCACCGGTGCCCAGGCCTGACATTACAGGACAGCAGCCTCAGAACTGAGAAGAATCAAGCAAGCCAGGGTGGGGCCCAGGTGCAGACACCCAGCCCCAGGCTACCTCCTAGGCTACTTTCCACCTCCCCTCCCTGGGGGCTCTGTGTCCAGAGTGACCCTGCAACTGGTGATCAGCTTTGGAACCAAGACAACAAAGGCTGCTACACAGAATGTGCCTCCCGTGTGGTGTGCTGCATTCTGGATTCTGGCTGGGATGACAGGCAGGCAGAGTGGCTCTCAGCAAAACCAGAGAGACCCTGCAGGCTGGGACCTACTGGCCCTGGCTGGGCCATGGAAAGAACTACAGGCACCTTGTATCCTGGGCACCTTGGAAATAGGGGTGGCGCTGGGTCTGTGCCTGGAGAGGTATTGGTGTCTGGAGCCAGGAAGGCTGGTGAGCCAGTCCCAGGACACTGGCTGCAACTCCCTTGATCCCAGAGAAGTTCCTGGAAGGGGCCTGCCTGCCGTCTGATCCTGTGCAGGCACCCACAGGACTCTCAGTCTCTCCTCAGGTGTGGGATCTGTGGTGGGGGTGGTAGGCGTCCCCATGGTGGGGCCTGAAGGCAGTGCAGCCAGCACATGCCTTCTATCCAGACCCCTCTGGGCCTCGGGCTTCCTCTCACAGCTACCCTGGCTGTGCCTTCCACACCTCCCAGAGCTGGACGCTCACTTTGGCCACTGGGGGTCTTGGGCATCAGGACTAGGGGCTGAGGCTCAGTGAGGTATCCATGGGTGGGAACAGCCTTTGCTCAAAGTGTGCCCCAGCTAGTCCCAGGCCCGCGATGTAAGCTGTGGCCTTGAGGGGACATGGCCTTGTCAAGTGTGTTCATGCAGCAGAGGCCCTGACCCACAGCCCTGGCTGGGGGAGGGGTAGGAGGCCCCGGGCCCACTTCTTTTTTTTTTTTTTTTTTTTTTGCGGAACCAGGGATTGAACTCAGGCCCTAGCACTTGCCAGGGAAGCGCTTATTCCACTGAGCCATCTCCCCGGCCCCGGGCCCACTTCTCGCAGAAGTGCTCAGCAGAGCTAGGTGCTGTGCTGCTGGGTCCTGGGATCCCCTCTGGGCCTGACTGCAGAGGCGCACAGCAGGGTGCTCGAGGTGCCGCTCCAGTGGCTAGCGTGGATCCCTTCCGCTGTGGCCGTTCCTTGTGGCAGCTCAGTGTCTCAGTCCTGAGGGGCTGCCTGGGACCCGTGTGTCTGCACTGCCTGTCTCCTGACCTGGTGGCAGCTAAGCATCCTCAGGCAGGGTCTGCAGCACCAAAGCGTAGCTGGCCCTCAGCCCAGCAGCCCCCACCTGTCACCTCAGGTGTCAGCTTACCTCATGGTCTGACCATCATTGTCAGCAGAACTGCTCCCTCCGAGGCTCCAGGGAAAACCCTGTACCCGTCCCACCTCCTAGTGGTGCCTGCAGCCCTTGGCTCACAACCCCTTCTCCCATCTGCATAGCCGCTGTCAGCCTCTTACCCCCATACTGGGGTTCCAGGCAGAACTGCGAACATGCCCTGTCAGGGGCCCTGTGTGTGCCAGCACAGAATCCTTCCAGTCCAGACCTAGAAGAGAGACAAGTCCTGACCCCTGGGGTCACACAATGGATGTCAGTGTTGGTCCTCCAAAGCTGTGCAGGATCTGGTACTTGGGGAGGCCTGAGAAGCAGCCACCCCGTGCTATGGCAGGGTCTTCGGGAGGGGCCTGGGCCTTGGCCTCCAGCATGCCCACTGAGCCTGACTGCCACCTCTCTCCCCACAGAGGATGGGAGGGCCAAGGTGCGGCCTGCCAAGCCTAAGGGTGACCGGAAGAAGAAGAGCTACAGCCCCCTCTCTCCCCAGCTTCCTTCCCAGCCCCTGCCAGCCCTATTCCCCACCGAAGAGGCCCCAAGACTGCTGCCCCCTCTGGAGCTCCCAACTGCCGAGGAGGGCCCCCCGCCCACGCCCCTCAATGTGGTACCCCCTGAGGTGCCTGGTGATGACCACGAGGCCAAGCCACGGCCCATCATCCCCATGCTGTATGTGGTACCCCGGGCTTCTGAGCGCGACCGTGGGCTCCCACAGGCCACCCCCATGGAGCTGGCAGGGCCTGAGGGTGAGGCTGAGACCCACGGTGCTGAGGTGCAGGTAGGGTATGGTCCGGCCAGGCCCTCCCAATGCCACTCTGTACAGCCTGCCCCTTGGGTCCCACAAGGTGTGCTCTGCATTCTAGGTTCCATCCACCTTCTCCAAGCTGAAGATGGAGATCAAAAAGAGCCGGCGCCATCCACTGGGCCGGCCACCCACACGATCCCCTCTGTCTGTGGTCAAGCAGGAGGCCTCCAGTGATGAGGGTGAGTGGCCCCTGTCCCCACTCCTTGACTCTGCTACTACTCCAGGCTCCTGCTAGACTCGGGCCTCAAATACCCTGGGCGCCATCCTCCTGTGACTTGGCACCCTTGCCTGTGGCCCAGGTGGCCGGGGAGCTGCAGGAAGGTGCAGCCCCTTGCAGGCCATTGCCCTTGGCAGCAGCGTGACCACACCCGCTCCAGGCAGAGCTGGTACAGCAGGGCTCAGTGTGGCTGTGTGGGGCCCTGGCTTACTTTCCTGGAAACAGTCTCCTACCCTGCTCCATCCATCAGGGAAGAGCCAGGGCGCAGTGTGTCTGGGCTTTGGGCTGCCCAGAGGTTACTTAGGGAAGCCAGCTAGAGGAAAGCCTCTGGGTCACCCTGGGGTGGGTGGCCTTGTCAGAGCCATCCCGCCTGTGCTGCCCCAGGCCACCATGGTGCTGCAAGGACTTTCCAAAGACTTTCCTCCTGGCTCTAGCTTTCTGTCTGAGACATGCCTATAAGGCAAAAGCCTTGAGGATGGCACCTTTCATCCCGGGGCTGCCCAGAGGGCTCAAGAGAAGGGTTTTCTGGAAGTTTGTGGGGTGGTCCCAAGTGTGGCCCTAGGGTCATCTTAGAGCAGGGCTCATTCCAGAAAATGTCTCTGGGGCCTCAGGTGGCAGTGCCCCTGTCCTGTGCTGCAAGGCATCCCCGAGTGAGGCCTTTTGACTTGAGAGCCCAGTTCCATCCCCTGAGCCTGTGGCTCCAGGCTGCCTTGCTGGGGTGAGGCAGGGTGGGCTCAGCCCTGAAGCGCCCTCAGGCTCCACAAGGGCCCCTGCAGGGACCCAGGACAGTACCAGGCTATGATGGCACTCTTTGGAGGAGGGGGAACCTCAGGAAGGAGAGTCCTGCTTCTTTTGTTTTCTGTCTGTGAGACAGGGTCTTGCTCTGCAGCTCAGGCTTGCCTTGAGCTCACTTTGTAGTTCTGGCTAGTCTCAAACTCAACAATCCTCCTGCTTCAGCCTCCCAAGTGCTGGGATTATAGGTATACCACCACACCCATCTTGTTTTTTGTTTTTTGTTTTTTGTTTTTTTTTTTTTTTGGTCTTTTTTTGGTCTCACTGTGCAGTTCAAGCTAGCCTCAAACTCACTTTGTAGCTCAGGCTGGTCTCGAACGCACAACAATCCTCCTGTCTCAGCTTCCCAAGTGCTGGGATTACAGGCACGCACCACCACGCCCAGCTCTTTTGTTTTATTGAGATAGGGTACCCATATATAGTGTAGGCTAGCTTTGAATGCACTGCATAGCCCTGATGGGCCTCAGACTCACCATGATGCTTCTGTCTCAGCCTCCTGTGTTCTGGGATTACCTTCTTGGGGACAGCACCCCAAGTGATAAGACACATTGGGTGGGGCAAGATTGGAACAGCTGGCTGGTCACAGGGATGCCAGAGCTGTCTGTGGGCAGTGGACAGGAGGAGTGTGTGTGACCTCAGTCTCAGGTGACTTCAGAGACTGAGCATGTGGTCCCTGTCTCTTCCCGGGTTACCACTCTGCCCCAGCTGATGCACTGGGTCCCTGAGGCCCAGAGGGCTCTGCAGGGCTGCAGTCCAGGCCCCATGCTGAGGCCCCTGCTGGACTCTTACCCCGAGATAGGCAGCTGTATGGGGACGGAGCTCTCGTGGGTCCTTGGCTTGCAGGGCCCCAGCCATGTGGGCCGCTCCACACGTCCAGGGAAGCCACACATCACAAGGGCTCAGCACCACACTGGCATCGCCAGGCCTCAGATGGTTACCAGGTCCTGTGATGAGCCCAGTGGGAGCAGGCCTCACCCTACTGCTCTCCCCTTCCAGAGGCCTGGCCCTTCTCTGGTGGAGAGGAGGACATGAGTGACCCCGAGGCCCTGCGCTCACTGCTGTCTCTGCAGTGGAAGAACAGAGCAGCTGGCTTCCAGGCAGAGCGGAAGTTCAACGCAGCAGCTGCACTCACTGAGCCCTACTGTGCCATCTGCAGCCTCTTCTACCCCTACAGCCAGGTGGGCGTGCCGGGCAGCTGGCCAGGTGCCCTCTTCACAGAGCCAGGGGGCCCAGGCATTGTGGGAGCCCCGATCCCCCTCCTCTGGTACCTGGCATTTCCCACACTGGCTCCTGATGTCCTGTTATCAGAGTTGAGAACTGGGCTGTGCTCTCATCTGCCCTGTGCCATCAGCTGCACAGTTCTGCCTGCTTTTCTTTTAAAACTCTCGAGGGGCTAGGGAGATAGTTCAGCAGCATAAACACCTGCCTCATAATTGCAAGGTCCTGAGTTCAGTCCCTGGTGCAGGGTTGGGGGAAAAGAATGAGAAAACTCTCCAGAAAAAAAATCTGAGTTGCCCAGGCTCTGCTCAAACTTCTGATCCTCCTGCCTCAGTCTCCCAGAATGCTGGGGTGACAGGTGTGGACCCCCGCTGTGTGCTGTTTACATGCTTTTTCTCTTAATCCCTGCACACTCCCTAGGTCTTTGTGTCCCAAAGGGCCAGAACCATGTACCATGCTTGTCCCTAGCTCCCAGCAAACCTGCCCTGGGAGGCAGTGTGGCGGGGACATGTGCCCTGCTGCCCTGGAGACAAGCCAGGTGTAATCTGCAGGCATGTGCTCTCAGCGCTCAGTGCTGCGGGGAGCCCCACACAGGCTGCTGGGGGCACGGTGACTGCCGTGGGTGGGATCAGGGGCTGGGATGCCCTGCTGTCCTAGAGCAGTTGAGGCATGAGTTGGAGTGTGGGGCCTGTACCTTTGCTGAAGGTCATCTTCTGCCCTGCAGTCCCTGCAGACAGAGAAGGAGGTGCCCCTGGCCTCTGTCATCGAGGGCTCCTTGGCCCTGCAACCTTCCAGGTGTGGCCAGAAGACAAGGCCCCTCATTCCTGAGATGTGCTTCACCTCCAGTGGGGAGAACACCGAGCCCTTGCCTGCCAACTCCTGTGTGGGTGACGACGGCACCAGCCCGCTGATCACCTGCACCAAGTGCTGTCTGCAGGTCCATGCCAGTGAGTGCTACCAGTGCCGAGGGGCCCTGGGCCACAGGGTGGGCACCACCACCCTGCCCACCTGGGTGCTGCCCTTTCTCAGGGTGGGGAGTGTCAGGACAGAAGAAAGCTTTATGGAGTGGTTCCATTATCTGCACACTAGGGAGGCCGGGGAGCTTGCTAACTCCCCCTCAGTGGTGGCCAGGATGCCTGGCTCCTGCCTGGAGGCTGGGTTGGAGATCTGCTCTTGGGCAGGTGGGCTTCAGCAGGAGGGTGTTGTCCCGTCAAGCCCCACAGGAATGTGCTCCCAGGGCAGGCAGGGCCTCCACCAAGGCCACATGCCAGGGCAAGTACTGTCACTGACCAAGGTGGCCAATTAGCAGTCCAGCACTGCCTCCTCCCACACCTGGGACAGCCCAAGGCCTGGGGCGGGACTCAGCCGTACTGAGTCCAGTGTCAGTGGTCTTGGTCTCACAGGCTGCTATGGTGTGCGCCCCGAGCTGGTCAAGGAGGGCTGGACGTGTTCCCGGTGCGCAGCACATGCCTGGACAGCGGTAATTGGGCCTCCACTTGCCGGGAGGGCTTGGGTCTTGGCCTTGGTTTCCCTGTCTGCGCCAAAAATCTCAGACGGCGCTCACCCCCTGTCCCTACAGGAGTGCTGCCTGTGTAACCTCCGGGGGGGCGCGCTGCAGACAACTACTGACCGGAGGTGGGTGTGGGACGTCGCTGGGGAGCAGACCCTCGCGGTGGTGCTGAGGAGAGGCTGTGTCCTTAGAGTCCCACCCACCTTGCCTCCCAGGTGGATCCATGTTATCTGCGCCATTGCAGTCCCAGAGGTACGGTTCCTGAACGTGATAGAGCGCCACCCCGTGGACATCAGTGGCATCCCCGAGCAGCGGTGGAAACTGGTAGGGTCCTGCCCCCTTCCCTTTCCCCTCTATTACCCCCATCTGGGACCACCAGCCTTCTGTGCTGCCACTGTGGTGCTGGCCCTGTTGGTTCTCGGCCCTCTCCAAGGGTGCCAGGTACAAAAGTGAGGAACACAGAGGGCACATGACCAGTACACCCCTGTGTGGAGACAGGCTGTGCACCCAGGGAGCAGGCTCCTCACTGTGGTTCCAGGCAGCGATAACAGTGATAGTGCCTGTGACAGCCAGGCTGTGTGCTCCGCGGCGCCTGTTCCCCACCTTCCTTTCTGCCCTGCTGCTGTTTCTGTGCCTGGCCAGTGTGGAGCCGGGCTGTGCCTGGTAGGCACGCACCGTCCATGGAGCAGCACGCAGGCCTTTGGGCTTTGAGATGGTGTTTTGCTAAATTAGCCGGTCTGGGCCACAGTGTGGCCTCCTGCCTCAGCCTTGTGACAGGCGTGTCGGTGCCAGCCGAGGTTTATTCCTTCTGATGGCAAGCATTCTGTCCTGTGCTGGGACACAGTTTCTTGATCCAGTCCTCTGTTGACGACACGCAGGGGATTTCTATGCTCAGCTGTCCAGAATAGGATCATGGAGCAGGAGGTGTGGACAACAGTGTGGGCTGTGGATTCCTGGCAGTGGGGTCCCTGGGGCTCTTGCTGGCTTTGGCTTTTCTGAGGCAGTGGTGTGGCACTCCTGTGGTAGGAGGATGGCTTGTGTTCTGCCACGCTGCATAGCAGGCCCTCCCATGCTCCACCCTGTCTACTGTGGCCTCCCGTCTACCTAGTGATGTGTGGTGTCCAGTGCCTTTTCATCTTCCTGTCACCTGTCTGTGCATCTCAGGGGAAATGTTTGTCTGGGCCTCTGCCCATTTTTCCTTAGCTTGCTAGGATTTGGGCTGCTGAGCTGAAAGCATTGTGTCCCACATAGGGCTCCCCGTTAGGGAGCCCATGGTCGGTCCACAGCAGGCTCTCTCTGCTCTCTGATGAGGTCGCCCCGAGGGAGAGGTCTTAGTTTGGCTGGGGTCTGGCTGTGTGGCTCTGAACAGGTTCCCTACCTCTCTGAGCCCAGGCCTTGCTGTCTATGCAGTGACTGCACAATGGGTGAGACCTGAGTCTCTGTGAGCACCCATCTACCACAGCCCCTGCCCAGATACCACCCGTCTGTCACTCCTTTGAGCCACAGCAGCTGGCACCAAAGAGGCCCTAAGATGGAGACCATGTTCTCCAAGCCCACAGGTGCAGGGCCATCCAGGTGCACTGTGCCTGTGGCCAGGAGAGCCCATTCCTAAGTGGCAGTGACTCAGGGCACAAACGCAGGCGTAAAAGGCCTCATTATTCAGGGGTGATGGCGCAGCGCGGGTGCTGGTGATAAATCCTCCCTCCCAGACGCTTTATGGATCTTCTGACATTTCCAGCAAGCACCCTCTTCTTCGAGAGCACTTGTAACGATGAATTAAAAATCCTTTTACACAGGCCCGTGTGTCCTGCCTAATGGGGCTGTGCGGGAAGCACACTTAACTCCTGCTCGCCCAGCAAGAAGTGCGTCCCCGGCCCTCCTCCAGGACCTCATCCTCAGGCCCTAGGGTCCAGGTCAAGCAGTGGCTGGCAGGGGGGGATCCGGCATCCCTGATGTGCCCTGAGGAACCGGAAGCCCAAGATGAGGCTGAAGTCGGGGTGGAGCCAACCCACTGTGCCCAGCTTTGTAGAAATTCAAAGCTGGGTCTGTCTGAGGGAGGGAGGGCTCCTGGGTATTTTCCTCTGGGACACTTGCCTAACATGCTGCCCCTGGGCTGGAAGGGGCTTGTTATGCCTGGCACAGTGGCCCCAGGACGCGCAGGCCGGGCCAGCTCTGCAGCCTTATGTGTGGTCGGCGTGGCCGCCAGGCTCGTACATCAGGGCTGGCCCTGCCCTGGGGCGCTGGTATTGACAGCTTCATGATGAGATCTCATTGCCATCGATCAGTGTGCAGCCTCCCAGCTTCAGCCCACAGCAGTGCTTATCTGGTCTTTGAACAGGGTTTAGGAGTGAGGAGGTCTAGTTACTAAACGCTCAGAGTGATGGTAGGGCCCGGCCTGGATATGGCAGCCACCCAGGCTGTGGCTCTGGTGCTCCAGCCAAAGCCCCATCTGTCCTGGGAGCTGCTACCTGGCCCCTCTCCTCCACAGCCATGCTGTGCGTTCTCTGTCTGGCGTCTCACAAGCGCAGCACCCTCAAGGTCCCGTCACACTTGGGCGGATGTCACAGCCTCACTGCTGTCCTGTCCAAGTAGCAAAGGTGGGGTGGGCCCTGCCATGTGCTGTCCAGCCCTTGCTGGACGCTGGCTGCTCCCACCTTCTGCCTTGAAGGACCTCGTGCATCTGCCTTCCTCTTGGTGGGGTGCACCTGAGGCCCCATTTCCCGGCCTGCTCCGGGGCCAGACCTTTCTCAGGACAGTGTATGGGCTTGGCAGAGACCAGAGGCCCATCTGTTTGGGGTCCAGTGAGCCCTGTACTCCACAGAAGTGTGTATACTGCCGCAAGCGGATGAAGAGGGTGTCAGGTGCCTGCATCCAATGCTCCTTCGAGCGCTGCTCCACCTCCTTCCACGTGACATGTGCACGCGCTGCCGGGGTGCTCCTGGAGCCCGATGACTGGCCCTACGCCGTGTCCATCACCTGCCTGAAGCACAGGGCAGGCGGCCATGCTGTGAGTGTCTCCCTGACCTGTCCTCCCTGCCTGGGCCTCCATGCCACCCGGCCCTGCTGACCTTCCCCCTCCCTGCCAGGCGCAGGCCCTCAGGGCTGTGTCCCTAGGCCAGGTGGTCATCACCAAGAACCGCAACGGGCTCTACTACCGCTGCCGTGTCATTGGCACCACCACGCAGGTCTTCTATGAGGTGAACTTCGACGATGGTTCCTATAGCGACAACCTGTACCCTGAGAGCATCACGGTGAGGGGCTGGCCTGGCCGTCGGCTTTGGGGTGTTGGCCTCATCTGTGCGGAGGGTTTGACTGCAGCAAGATCTCATCTGTGGGCACCAAAGCACGTGGGCTGGGCCCGTAGGGAGTTGGGGGACAGCCACTTGCACCCCTTGCTCCCAGCCCCTGTGACCAGCCCCATTCACCAGCGCTAGCAGCGTCCTGCCTTCTGTCTGCAGAGTAGAGACTGTGTGCGGCTGGGGCCCCCACCCGAGGGGGAGCTCGTGGAGCTCCGGTGGACAGACGGCAGCATGTACAAGGCCAAGTTCATCTCATCCATGACAAGTCACATCTATCAGGTAGGAGCTGTGGCGTCCAGGGACCCTGACATCACTGGTCATTGTCCCTCTGGAGATTACTCTAGGCTGGGACAGAGCCTGGGCCCATGCAGGCCAAGCCTGCATTGCACCGCCAAACTGCCTTGACCTCCCTGCCTGGCCCTCCGTGCCTCTCTAGCCTCTGTAAAGTGCACCTGTGCTCCAGCTTCTGACTTGAAAGTGTGGAGTTGTAGAGTGAAGTCCCCAGCTTAGCAGGGAGACACTGGTTGCTGACTCTCGGGTGTTGCTGCTGTACCTCGTGGCCCCTGTGTAGAGTGGCCTGGCTTGCTGTTGCTGGGTGGGAGCTAGGGGATTGGGGAAGGGCTGAGCATGGCCCCTTAGGTGTGGGGAAAAGATGGCGGGGAGATGGCAGCTTGGTGACTGAGGGGGCTCGGGCCTTGGGCTGAGCCCAACTCCGCAGCAGCAGAGGCAGCTTCAGTGGCTTCACAGATGGCCCCCAGGCTGCTGCCGAAAGGACACACACGACGACAGAGCCAAAGGCCCAGCGTGGGGCCAGGGAGATGGCTCAGTATAATAAGCTTTTGCCTGGCAAGTACAAGGTCCTGAGTTCAATCCCCAGTTCTGCAAAAAAAAAAAAAAAAATAGGCCCAGCGTGGCTCAGGGTGGGCATGCCAGGTGCCACCTGACCATGCCCTAGAAGCAGACCTGACCCAGGTAGGCTCAGGACCAACTGGGCCATGCCACCCCATGGCAGTCCTGAGTCTCCACTGGAAGTCCCATCAAGGCCACCAGTGTCACCTGCCTCTGGTCTTGCTTCTATGTGGTCATCCTCAGCTGGGGGTCTTACAGAAAGGGCAGGGGAGGTTGGTCCACAGTTAGAGCCCAACCAGGACCTGGTGGCTCTTCTGACAGCTGAGGATCTCAGGGTGGCCAAGGGTATGGGGCAGCTGTGGAAGGTCAGGGCTGGCGGAGAGCTTCTCCATCAGCGCTCTGCACTCCACCCTCTGCCCACCTCATAGTGTGCTGCCTACTCCTATGCATTGATGGCTCTGGGCCCTGTGGCCTCACCTCAGGAGTAGCCCAGCCCACAACAGCCATGAGCCCCGGGGGCCATACTGATAAAAGTTGTCTCACAAGGATTCTATGTGGTGACCTGTTGCCAGACCTCATGGGGTATGGGCGTCCCGTGTCCCCCAGCCCACTGCTACCTGGAGGACCCTCAGGGATCCTGTTGTTGTAGTGACACTGTCTTCTGACTGCTCCCTAGCAGGCTGGAGGGGTCTGGCCTCTCCCTGTCAGGATCCCTGCCAGCATATGCCCTGCTGTGCGAGACTGGACGGCATCAAAGCCCTCTCTGCAGAGCAGCCTGTTGCCAGCTCCACACTGCGTGAATAAAGATGTAATGAAAGTGGAAAGTGGAGGTGCCATCTGGACTTCAGGGAGCAAAGCCAGGGCCAGGGCCAGCATGTGGAGGGAACCCCAACGTGGCACCCAATGGCACATCCCCAAGGAGCCCTGAGGCTCTGGGTCAGCTGTGTCCCAGCCGTCCCCATGGGGCCAGCAGCAGACAAGGATGTGGGACTACCAGAGGCAGTTGTCATGCAACCCCAGAGGAAATTTGGTGTCAGGAGTGCTGGGGACATTGCTGTCACACATGGAGGGCATGAACCAGACACAGTAGCAGAATGAGCAGCAGGAGCTAGGTGGATGGTCGGTGCTGTCAAGGCCAGGAGGACGGGTGGACTCAGATGGTAGGAGGTGGGCAGGGTCCCGTCCCCACTGAGCACCCACTGTGGCAGCCTGGGTCTGGGCCCATGCCTTCCTGCGGTGGTGAGGGGAACCCGTGGCCGGCTCCACAAGCCGAGAGCGCTGCCTGTGCACACGGCGCCTGCTGCTCACAGCAGGGCCCCTCCTCCCCAAGTTGGGCTGCCTTGCCCCCTCTTCCTGGCCTGGCTGTCACTGCCCCTGCACCACAGCTGTCTTCAGGGGGCCACTTCCCCCACCTGCTGTCACTGTCGAGCTTTAGTAGAGGGGCCCCAGGGCTCAGAAGTGACCTAAAAACTGTCCCTTGGCAGGTGGAGTTTGAGGATGGGTCTCAGCTGACAGTGAAGCGTGGTGACATCTTCACATTGGAAGAGGAGCTGCCCAAGAGAGTGCGGTCCCGGCTGGTGCGTGTCAGCCTTCTCGGGGATGTAGGGGCCTGGGGCAGTCACCACCCCCTTGGGCCCGCTGCCAAGCCAGGCGGCTCACCTGGCCTTGCCTGTGTGTACAGGACAGAGGGGGTGGAGTGGGACCAAGGCCCCCACAGCCACGTGGCCACCACGCAGACAGCAGAGCGGCTCCAGCTCCCGGGGTGGGGCCAACTTGCTGTCCAAGAGCCGTGCTGTGCTGACTGCGTTTCCTGTGGTCTCTGCAGTCACTGAGCACAGGAGCACCACAGGAAGCCACCTTCACGGGCGAGGAGGTGAAGGCTGCCAAGCGCCCGCGGGTGGGTGCCGTCCTTGCCGCCCCTGTCCCCGCCACCGAGGACTCGGCCCGCAGCACCAACTCCCTGGCCTTCGGAGAGAGCCTCCTGCATGCACAGGCCCGGCCTGGAGCCCCCTTCTAGGACAGGGCCACTGGCCACCCTTGGCCCCATGGGGCAGGCGCCAGCAGGGTCTCCCAGCCGAGGCCACTGGGCCCCGCGGCACCCCCTCCCCAGGGGGCTGGAGCAAGTGGCAGCGCAGCCTGGACTCAGGGAGCAGGGCCCCAGGCCCGCTGCCCGCACCCCTCAGATTCAGACCCTCGGCCCTGTCCTCCTAAAGGTGCTACTGCCCTGCCACCCACCGAGCAGCCTCAGGATGGGACTGTGTACATAGCCGCCTTTGTGAAGTTCTTTCTATAAATACGTATTGTTTAAAAAATTAAGAAAAACGGGAAACAAAGAACAGGCAGAAGCCCCCAAAGTTTTTTTCTAGATTTGTGGCTTTAAAACCGTGTTCTTTTCTGCAGCCCCGAAGCACGGGGGATGAGGTGTCCCCACATCACTGTGTTTGTTGAAAATCCCATTGGCCGCTGAGCAGGCCAGAGGGGATCCCTGTGCCCTGGTGTCCTAGCAACCTGGGCACCTGTAGGGGCGGGGCTGGGGCGAGAACAGGACAACAGCCACAGTTTGCTGTCCCTTGTGCTGCCACACTCCGTGGTGGCTGTCCCCAGGGCCCCACAGTCTCCCTGGCTCACTCCATTGCTGTCCTTCTGGAGAGCCACTCCCCAGCGAGGCAGGGGACTGGTATGCATGCGAGGCTGGGGCCCTCTGCCTTGTCTCGTGGTAGCCGCTGGGTCCCAGGAACGAGGATCCCGAGAGAAGGGGGCACAGGCAGGCCAGTCCCTCGTGGTGTCCCCGGCACCCTGTCCCATGGGTGTCACCTTTGCGGCTCGGAGAGGAGGAGGCCACCATGCGGAGCCCCCAAGCCTGGCCAAGGAGTGCCCTGCGTACATGTTCTCCAGGACCAGAGCCCCTGCCTGCACCAGGAGAGGAGCACAGCATTTCTAGGGCCACCAGGAGGAGGGGACTGCAGGCTGGCGGGCCTCAGAGTTGGGGGCTGCAGGGCCAGGGGGGCAGCAGGTGCCAGCCCAGCCCAGGGCCCTCTGCGTGCAGCCACTGCCTGCACAGTATCGCCACTGTGCCCCTGTGTGGCCTGGAAATGCTATTTATATTGTAAAGGGAGGGAAGAGGTGGGTGCTGCCCAGGCGGCAGGCAGCTGGCACAGCTTCCCATGAGGCCCGCTGCACCTGCCTGTGTGAACAGGATGGTCCCGGTCCCCACCCAAGGTTACAGGCGGATGGACGGATACACTGTTTCCGCCTAACGTTCCTGCCTCGAGGTCCACGATAAATTAAAGGCTCATGAGCACTGCAGCTTCCTGCGTCATCCTTGCAAGCATCTTCATTTCCTTCCGTCTGTGGGGGAGGGGCACAGTGGGTCCTGCTGCACAGGAGGAAGCTCCATCCTGAGCTGGGTCCCCACATAGCAGCCTGCTGTCTGGGGTGCTGGCCTGTACCCCACACCCCTCCCCTCCCGTCCCATGTCCTCTTCTAGATTCTGAGCCCAGGAGTGAGGCTAGCACCCACGTTCCCACCTCACTGCTGCCCCACAGCCGGCTCTCAGGACTCCATAGCTGAGGGAACAGGGAGATGGGCAGTGAGGATAATGGGCCTCTGGAAGGGCTAAGGGAGGGCCTGTGCAAGGGCCCTGGGGCAGCACAAAGCCTGCAGGGCCAGAGCCCAGGAAGCAGGGGCAGAGCCGGGCTCAGGAGGTGAGAGCAGGCAGCAGGTAGGAGCCCTGGAAGACTGAGGGCAAGGGAGGGAGGACCCAGCTCCTTGTCCTCATGCTATTGGTGCCTTCTGCCTACAATGGGGTGGATGGGCTGCGGGGAGGCGGACGCAGCTGGGCTGGACCAGATAGGTGGTGGGTGGCAGCTCCAGCTGGTACTTTAGTGCAAGCTGGTGAGATCTGCTGAGACAGAAAGGATTCCAGCCCGGCCCAGAAGATGCCCAGGGGCGGGCAGGGGAAATGTGTTCTGGCCCTGGAGCAGGCTGGGAGCCATGACTTCCCCAGAAGGCTGGTCACCCCCTGCCCAGAGCCTGAGGGATGCAGACATTGTGCCCCCAGGGGGCTCCGCTCCAAAGGCAGCGAGGAGTCTGAAGTGTCCTGTGCCCCCACCCAGGCCTGCATCCTCATGTCTTCAGCCTGTGGAGGAGGTGGCAAGCCTCAGGCTGAATGTGCACATGGGCCGGGTGGGCCTGTGTCTCCATGGTGCTCAGAGACAGCCAGAGCCTGGGCAGGGCCATTGCTGTCCACCACATGCCAGGCCTGGGGTGGTGGCAGACGCAGAAGGCAAGTAGGGGCCGCAGGGCCCATGGGAGAGTCAAGGAGACCTTCCAGGGAGGGTTGTCCACACAGCTTCAATGGCACCTGGGCCAGCCTGGCCAAGACCCTCAGCTGTGGGTGCATGGGCTGAGTTCAGAGTCCTCAAGTGGAACACCCCATGCCTGACAGTCCTCACATCCACTTGGCCTCTTGCTTTGTCAATAAAGCTTTATTGGCATGCAGTTGCTGCGCCCAGCACTTGCGTGTGGTAGCTGCTGTCTTGCAAAGCCAGACACTTTGTATCTGACCCCTGGCAGGAGATAATGTGGTATCCCTGGCCTGGAGGAAGCAGGAAGGGTTCCTGTGCTGTGACAAATTGTCTGGCCTGGGGACAGCCCCTCAGGGTCTAACAGGGCTCCCAGTCAGGTGGACAGTGCCTCTAGCAACCCACCTGAGGAGCCGGGTGTCCAGCCCCTGCGGATGCCTGTGCCCTGCGGCGTCCACCACTCAGCACCACTGTGCAGACAGGGAAGGAGGGTGGGCCTGGCTGCTCTCCGCCTCTGCAGTTCTGGCTCCAGCCCTGCCACCGGTTCGTGGCTTTCAAGATGGTGCTAAAATCTCTGTCCTGCCAGCCTCCCTCCAAATGGTCTTCTTTCTACCCAGCCTACGTGACTGCCCTGGGGACAGCCCACAGGCCTTAACCCAGAGAGAGAAGCCACCCAAAGGCCAGCCGTGGGACCCACCTCCAGCCAGCACCCACTCTGATGGGGGAGGGTTTTTTATGGATTAGATTTACTTCACGTTTCTACTCTGTTAATGGAAAAAATAAGAATTCTTTGGTGCCACTGGTTGCCACAGAGGCTGCAGAACAGCAAGTGTCAATGCGTCAGTGCCGGCCCCGAGCAGCATCCGTCCTGAGCTGCTCCAGGGTGACAGGGACAGATGTCCCCTCCCTGCCACAGCTTCCAAGGAATGGAGGAGGACCTTCCTGCTTCACGGCCCTGTTAGCTCTACAGAGAGCAAGCACACAGCACTCTGCACCTGGTGTGTGGCCCCTGCCTGGCTGAGGCCCCTGCTGGCCTGCAGGCAGGCGTGCTGTGCTGCCTCTGTGGGCTTCCTGGGCCAGCACGAGGCGTGCCTTGCCGGGTTGAAGCCACAGAGATCTGTCTCTCACCCACTGGAGGCTGCGCATGCAAGGTGGAGGTGTCCACAAGGCCATGTGCTCTGAAGTGGGGATCTTTCCTTCCACTGCCACCTCCTGGGGCTCCAGTGTCCTTCCCCTCTTCTAGCTTCTGAGGAGACCTTCCCACCTCTGATCCACTGGCCTAATGGCCCAATCACCTGGTTTGTCATTTTGAGACGGGGTCTTGCTATGCATCTCATAATGGCCTTGAATTCACTTTGTAACCCATACTGGTCTCAAACTTGAAACAATCCTCCTGCCTCAGCCTCCTGAGTTCTGGGATGACAAGGGTGTGCCACCATGCCCAGCAAGAAACTTTTTTTTTTAAGAAATATTTTAATCCATATCCTGACATTCAACCTCCAGCCCTGGTAACTCTTCTCTTTGCCATTATCCAAAATGCACTTTGTCCCTCTCTTAAGAATCACCAAAGTCCTAAGGGTTCTAAGTCTCCTCTGAGACTCAAGCCAACACCTAGCTTTGAGTCCCTATACAAATCAAAAAGACATACAAAGGCACAAGGTAAACATCCCCATTCTAAGAGGGAAGAGCCTGGAGCTGGAGAGGAACAGGGACTAAAACAAGATCAGCAGGGTAAACATTAACTCCTGTAGCTCCAAGCCCAGCCCCTCCCGGCAGGGCTGTGGGCTGTGAGCCCTGCAGGGCTGCCCTGTGGCACCACTGCTCCCTGTGTGGTCATGTCCTGGGCAGACAGCCCACACCCCTGGCTCCCACTCCCTGGGGTCTCCCCCATATCTTTGGCTTCAGTCTCAGGATCTCAGGCATCACCATCTCAGGGGCCTCCTGCAGGGCCTATGGCCCTGTCACACATTTTCACCTGGTCTCAGGCCTTCTTCTGAAATCTGGGTGGAATTTTTTCGTACCCCATAACTCTCGCAGTCTGCACTCCTGGAAAGCCAGCACCATGTGCATGGCACCAAGGTCTGCTGCCAGCCTGCGTGTGACCCAATGGTCTCTGGGTGCTTGGGTGGCTGAGCTCCAGAAACACTTCCCTAGGTGGCCCTGAGTGAGCAGCACACCCTTGAAAGGACTCTCCCTTGAAACAGTCTTTCAAACCATGCTTACCCTTCTGTACCCCTGAGCTTGCCACGGGAGGGACCTGGCCAGTTCCTGAGATGCCTTCAGACTACTGCCTCATGCTACCTCGTGATGCTAATCCTGACAGCTACCACAGACTCTTCGGACCCAACCAAAACCTCCCCAGCCTGGCCTTTCCTGTCCAATTTCCTGTCCACATTCTCGTCCTCTTTGTTCTGGCCAGAGTCATCCATCAGGCTCTGTTTCGACCTCCCAGAGCTTCAACAGCTGGTATCTCCAAATCTTTCCAAACTCCCTCCACAGACTAGCTCCAGAGGCTTCTGAACCACTTGATCAGGTCCAGGCACAGAAGGCCCTGCAGGAGCTTTTCCATCCTTGACATCCACCCAAAGGATGGAGGCTTATTTGACTCACAGTTTCAGAAAGCTTAGGCCAGGCTGAGCAGGCTCCCAGGCAGAAATGGCCAGGCAGAGGAAAGCCACTTACCCTGTGGCAGCCCAGCTGGAAGCAGAGACAAGGGGGAAGCCAGGGACAAGAGTACGCACATCCAGGTCACTCTCTGGTCACCTGCCTGTGGCCAGGCCCCACGTTCTGATAGCACCTCCAGCTACATGCACCAGTGCACAACCCACTGATGGGCAAGGGGCACCCTGTGGTCCAATCACCTTCCATGCATTGACTTTGGGGGACACTGAAAGACCAATAATAGAGGCTGGGCGCATTGTCAGGCTGAGCCTCCCGTGGGCACAGGGCCTGGACCTCACAAGAGAAGGCAGCATCCAAGCCCAGAGCTGGCACAGACACCCCTAGCCGCACTACTCCACTCTCACCCACCCCACCCCATGGCCACCACAGGTGCCAGCCTCACACCCACATCCCGGCACATACTAGCCGTCCTAAACTTGGGGTCCAGGTGCTGGGGACAGAATTTCCTGTCCCACAGGAAATTCCATACCCTGTGGAAGACATCCTCCACAGGACCAGGGCTTCAGAAGCTGGGAGTCAGCTGAGCGCAGTGGTGCCCACATGTGACCCCAGGTACTGGAAGGCTGAGGCAGGAAGAGCTTAAGTTAGAGGCCATGGGGCCAAGCCTTCATCACATAGGCTTTGGAGGGGCAGACTTAAGATCCAATCGGGGCTGGCGAGATAACTCAGCCCACTAAAGTGGCTGCTTAGGCAAGCTCAGGCAAGTGCATGGACCCCGGTTTAATCCCCGGCACCACATGCTGCATCAGCCGGACGCTGACCGACACAGGGAGGAGGCACGTCTTAGTCCATCTCTTGTATCACCACAGAACCCACAGCCCAGGCTGCCTGCACAGGTCAGCGATCTGGGCTTCTCACTGTTTCAGAGGCTGGAATCCAAGGCTTGGCATCTGCTGTGGGCTGCTCGCTGTTTCCAAGATGCAGCCTTGTTTGTTTGTTTGTTTGTTTACAGTTCTGAGGAATGAACACAGGGCTTTCTCACTAAGCTGCATTCCTAGCCTGTTTTTAATTTTCGTTTTGAGACAGGATCTTAGTTGCCCACTCATCAAATGCTAACAGGGTTCCAGATGGAAGGCACAGTCGAGCAAAGGCCCAGGGGCAGGAAAGAGTGTGGCACAGTGCAGTAGCCAGAAGGAGCCCGCGTGGCTGGAGCAGAAGCAGCGAGGAGCGTGAAGGGAGCGGGGTGGGGCCCTGTGGGCTGCTGAGGACCTGGGCTTGGCCACTGAGGACCAGGCCGGTGGAAGCCGAAGGGCTGGGGGCAGTGGAGGGAGGACCTGAGTCAGTGCCTGCAGCGCCCCCTGGCGGCACGAGTGGGAACCAGGGTCCGAGGGCACTGCGCCAACCCAGCTGGAGGCACAGGAGGGGAGAAGAGGAGGCTGAAAACCCACGCGGGCGGGCGGTCAAACCCTAGCGCCGCGCGCAGTCAGAGCTCTCCCGCTTTGGCTGGAGAAGGAGCCCCGTGGTGGCTGCTGGCCCAGCGGGTGGAGCGAGGGACGCGTACGCCCGGCTGGAGCGGGGTTCACATTCGACCCACACAGCTGCATTGTCTTTTGTGAAAAGTAACCCCAGTTGGGCTGGGATTCTTTAACCGCCCTGTCCGTGGACGCACAAGTGAGGCGTCCACTGGTTCGGGGCCGCAGCCAATGACCTCCAGGTTCATGTGCGCATGCGCGCACGTAGGGCCAGAACCGAGCGCCGAGCGTTTGCTAGCTGAGCACTCAAGCTTGAGCTGCACCCCGCCTGGGAGACTCTGGGAGAAATTACTGAAGCTCACAGGGCAAGGATTGCCAAGAGGAGCCCTCAGTAGTTTCACTTCTGCTTCCTCCTACCTGGTCACCCCCAAATAACTTGTGCACCTCCAGTTGTAATGAAAGAAGCAGCCTGCTTACCTCAGGACCCTCCAGAGGCAAGCGCTCACCCAGTTTTGTGATCTTGGTACACAAGGAGTAGCGAAAAATATGGTGTGTGCTTAAAAATTGCTGGCCAGGCGTGGTGGCACATGCCTGTGATCCCAGCATTCGGACGCTGAGGCAGGAGTATCGCCATGTGTTCGAGGCCAGCCTGGGCTACAAAGTGAGCTCAAGGCCAGCCTGAACTGCATAAGGCCAGGGGTCACCACAGGGCTGCACTGCCGAATTAGAAAAATTGAGTCCATAGTGACCTCGTGCTGATGGTGGTGTCAGGGCCAACAGGGAGCCAGGCTTCTCACACCTTGGTGTGGCCTAAATTTCCACCCACAGAGATAGCCTGCCCCTGCCCCAATTTTAATTGTGTTTTCTGAACAAAATCCCGTGGTTTGCTTATTGCAGTCCTAGAGACTGAATCCAGGATCGTTATGCTGAACTATATCCCTAGCCTTTTTATTTCTGTTGTAAGGCAAACTCTCGCCACGTTGCTGTGTTGCACAGGCTGAGCTAGATCTTGGGATCCTCCTGCCTCAGCCTCCCAGAGTGTTCAGATGACAGATGTGGACCATGCCTTGGCACCTAATGTTTGGCTCTTTGTGTTTATTTAGTTTTAGGGTCTTGCTATGCAGCTCAGGCTGGACTTGAGTTCACTTTGTAGCCCAGGCTGGCCTTGAACTCAGCAATCCTCCTGCGTCCGCCCCCCAAGGGCTGGGATTGCAGTCATACTGCAATACACCTGGCTGTCAATCTCTTACTTTCCAGGTAGGAGCAAAGGCCAGACCTGTCTACCCCGCCTGCAGGAAGGGTTTGCTGCCCTGGAGCCAGGACTGGACCCTTCCTCTGCTGGCCCTCTGTCCATGTGCAGATGTGGCTCCTGCTGCTTCCATGTCCCTGCTGAGATCCCCTGGAATCAGCCAGTACTAAATTAACAATAATTAGTAACTGATCCCAGGGTTCTGTCCCCAGAACCTCCCCCCACCTTCCCATCCCCCCACATTTATTAGATGGCCAGCTACCACCTATGGTGGCAAACACCTGTAATCCCAGCACTCAAGAGGCTGAGGCAGGAAGATCATTAGAAGTTCATGGCCAGATTGGGCTATGGAGTGAGACTGTCTGAAAAGAAAATATTATACAAAGAACTGGACACAGAGCTCAGTGTGAGCCAGGAACACATCAAAGCCACATAATCTCAGACCCCCAGAAGCTGAGATAATAAACACATATTGTTTTGTTTCATTTTTTCCTGTATTTAGGACTCATAGCGGTCCTCCTGTTTTCAGCCTCCGAAGTGCTGGGATTACAGGCGCATGCCACCACACCCAGTTTCAGTCACTGTCTCAGTGCGCTCCGGCTGGATCGAACCCCAGCCGCTGTGCTCTGCCTAAGCAGGCGCTTTATTCCGCCGAGCTATCAGGCCGGCCCTAAACACATATTGTTTTACACTACTAAATTTGGGGCTACTTTGTTACTTAGCGTTTAATAACCAACACAGTGCATGACCATTTCACCCATAAAACGAGGACCACTTGGTGGTAGCTGTTTTGGGGAGCTTCCTGCTTCACTTGCTGGGACTATGGTCATTCTTCCTATCATGGAATATTCATGCTTCAGTTTTGAGTGCCGAGGAAAATTTCTGTAATTTTTTTTTTTTTTTTTTTTTTGTCTTTTTGAGACAGGGTCTCACTATACAGTTCAGGCTGGCCTTCAGCTCACTTTGTAGCTCAGGCTGGTCTCGAACTCACAACAGTCCTCCTGCCTCAGCCTCCCAAGTGCGGGGATTACAGGCATGCACCACCATGCCCGGCTTCTATAATTTTTAATTGGGGCTGGTTTTCATGCTACAGCATAACTGTGTTTTCAGTGTTACAGTTCACTAAGTTTGACCAATGCAGCGCCTTGGGGAACCAAAGCAAGACATGGGCGGAGCATTCCCTGCAGGACGGTCCCTTGCTGATGCTTCTCACCCACAGGAGGCTGCCCATATGCTGTCTGCCCCGTAGAGTAACACGGTCCGCCCTACCAGGCTGGATGGATGGAATCGAGCATTTTTCCTTTGGCATCGGGTACTTGAGATATTTTTTTATTTTATTTTATTGAAGAACAAGTAGCAATGAGACAATTCCAAATCAAATCACTAGGACAGATTCAACAATTTATACATTGCACATTGTTTTCATAGTGGCCTTCTGTTACACAAGGTGCATACACGATACTCCATGCACAAATACTATCAGAGCAGATGCCTCTGATCAATGAATTAAGAGAATGTAGCTGCATACCTATCTTTTTTTCAAAGCTGAATTATAGCACAGTTTCAATAACTAATACTTTTTACACTGTTATCTTCCCAGCAGTTTTCCATAGCACAAGAAGCAGACAGGACATCCTGTGCAAACACCACTAGTGCATATATTTCTTCTCATAGAACTACGCCAAAGCATTGCATATCTATCCTAATTGTACTGTTTATACAAACACAGAATGGTTCTTGCCCTGCATCCCCCCCTTTTGTTTAGTCCTGTCAAAGATGGGTGTTCCATTGTCGTTCAATTACTATAGGTGCTTGAACTCAGCGAAACATTCCAACAGCATCCAGCAGTCCACAATAATAGTGGGTTATCCGAAGAAGTTGTTGACTAGAGCCATCCACAGCTCAGTCCACTATTATGGCCTTATTGTATATACCTCATTTTTATACTTTTCTGCTGGATGGTTAAGATCAAGCTAAAGCAAGACCTATGTAACAAAAAAAATGTAACTTTTGTGTCTGACAAGCTCAGTCAAGTCCCCTCAGGGTTTATCCTGTAACCCTGTACCTCACTCTGTAGATCCTTGTCAGTGTCAGCCATGTGGGTGAGTCACAGCCATTGCTTGACCAGTTCACTCTCTGTGAAAGCCTGAGAGAAAGTTTTCTCTCCTTGTGACTCTCCTTAGGCACACTATAGATCATCGATCACATTCCTCTGTGGCTCCAAAATCTCCTTAATCAGAAAATTTGGGGCACAACATCATGAGTTCCACGATGTTACAGTACAGGTTCTTCTTTTTTTTTTTGTCTTTTTGAGACAGGGTCTCACTATGCAGTTCAGGCTGGTCTTAAGCTCACTTTGTAGCTCAGGCTGGTCTCGAACTCACAACAATCCTCCTGCCTCAGCCTCCCGAGTGCTGGGATTACAGGCCTGCGCCACCACGCCCGGCTAAAAGTTACACTTCTTGTTATATAGATCTTGCTTTAACTGGGTCTTAACCATCCAGCAGGAAAGTATAAAATTAGAGGAATATAAAGTCATATTAATATACTGAGCTGTGAATGGCTCAAGTCAATAATTGTGGATAACCCACTTCTTTTGTGGACTGCTGATCTGTGTTGGATTGTTATACATATATATATATATATATATATATATATATATATATATATATATATGTGTATGTATGTATAACAATATATATATATCCATGTTTTGAAAATCTGTACCATATGTATTGTTGTATGTTACCCTGTTTATATCATTTTTTTCTATTTGTTTTTGCTTCTGTTTTTCACTGTTCAAGTTAAAATACAAATAAATAAATTTAAAAAAAAAAGAACTTGCCTAATGTAGACTGAAACTTGTGAGCTATGAGCACAAATAATCACTCTTCCTCTCAATTGTGGACATTATCCCAGCACTCAGGAGGCCAAGGTAGGAGGATTGTTGGGAGTTTGAGACTGGCCTGGGCTACAAAGTGAGCTCAAGGCCAGCCTGAACTGTATAGTGAGACCCTGTCTCAAAAAGATAAATTCAGGGGCCAGGGAGATAGCTCTGTAGAATAAGTGCTTGCCTGGCAAGCGCTGGGTCCTGAGTTCAATGCCCAGTCCTACAAAAAAAAAAAAAAAAAAAAAAAAAGATAAATGAATTCTACTTCTGGCCTGAGCTTTTGTGGGAGACTGAGATTAAGGGCAGTACAATAATTAAGCTGAGGGGTCTGGGGAGACAACTCAACGGCATAAGCACCTGCCTGGCAAACACAAGGTCCTGAGTTCAATCCCCAGCACCACATGCTTGTGCGGCCGAGCCAAGCCGGCCGGAGACCAGGTGGGGGGCGCTCGCCTGTAATCCCAGCGCTGAGGAGGCTGAAACAAGAGGATCACTACGAGCCCAAGCTGCGTGGAAGGGCCATGGACCAAATACATGGCCACTGTGGAGCGGCGAGAGAAGGTGACAGCTGCAAACTCCAGCAGCCACCTGGGGGAGGGGGAAGGGACCGGCACAGGATGTGGCAGGGGTATTCTGAGCAGCAAGGGGAGTCAGAGTCCCTTGTGGCCCTGGGGTCACCAGAGAAGGTCGCAGGGATAAAGCTGTTGAGGACAGGGCGTGGCCCCAGCCCTGTGCCAGCCGCTGTGCACAGCGCGGACGGACACCCAGCCACCGCCTCCGATGACAGGGTCTGCTCGGAACAGCTGCCCAGTGACAAGTATAATAAAGCGTATTAATGAGCCATTATTACTCACTAATTAAAAGCTAATAACTACAAGTTAATTGCCTTTAAAAGATGGAGCCAGGCCAGCATGGGCTTTATCTCTGTTTGCCTTTGCTTGCCTGGATGGTCTGATATTCGGGAGCTAATTAATTGAATCAAATCTTACAGAAAATTAATAACTTCCTCAGGCTGTTGGATTAAAAGGTGTTTGCCCTGGTGCCACAGTTTCAAGGCCCCTGGGGTCCGTGTGGCCCGCAGTAGTGGCTGATGGGGGTGGTGGGCCCCAGGTGGCTTTGTCCTTCAGCATCACATGGATTCGTGGCCTTGGGTGGCCCCACGGTGTCCTACAGAGCTGCAGTCCCAGCCTTTATTTTGAGACCAGGTCTCATTGGCTTTATTTTTTATTTTTTAATTGGAATATTGGTCGCATACCTGAAGGTTTGGTCTCTAGGTGTTTTTCTTTTATCTGTTTTTTACATTTTAAGGAAGGGTCCACAGGGTGTGCAGGGTCTCACCACTAGATCGGATTCATAGTGATCCGCCTGTTTATTGCCTCCCAACGGCTGGGATTACAGGCACGTGCCACCACGCACAGTCTCAATTGCCATGGCAGCACAACCCGGGGGCGGGGCAGGCATGGCAGGCCTGGGATCCAACTGAACCCCTGCACCTGCTTGCAGGTGCTTTAATCCGCTGAACTATTTGGCCGGTCCTT